>CM040933.1:4124298-4199298 GCA_023029165.1 Gobiocypris rarus
TTCAATGCTCTAACTGAGGGAAGGAGCTTGTTCCCCAAAATCTCAATACATGGCCCCCAGTCATCCTCTTCTTAATACAGTGCAGTCGCCCTGTCCCACGTGCAGAAAAACACCCCCAAAGCATGATGCTACCACCCCCATGCTCCACAGTAGGGATGGTGTTCTTGGGATGGTACTCATCATTCTTCTTCCTCAAAACACGTTTAGTGGAATTATGACCAAAAAGTTATATTTTGGTCTCATCTGAGCACATGACTTTCTCCCATGACTCCTCTGGATCATCCAAATGGTCATTGGCAAACTTAAGATGGGCCTGGACATGTGCTGGTTTAAGCAGGGGAACCTTCCGTGCCATGCATGATTTCAAACCATGACGTCTTAGTGTATTACCAACAGTAACCTTGGAAACGGTGGTCCCAGCTCTTTTCAGGTCATTGACCAGCTCCTCCCGTGTAGTTCTGGCTGATTTCTCACCTTTCTTTGGATCATCACCCAAACGAGGTGAGATCTTGCATGGAGCCCCAGTCCGAGGGAGATTGACAGTCATGTTTAGCTTCTTCCATTTTCTAATGATTGCTCCAACAGTGGACCTTTTTTCACCAAGCTGCTTGGCAATTTCCCCGTAGCCCTTTCCAGCCTTGTGGAGGTGAACAAGTTAGTCTCTAGTGTCTTTGGACAGCGCTTTGGTCTTGGCTATGTTAGTTGGATTCTTACTGATTGTATGGGGTGGACAGGAGTCTTTATGCAGCTAACGACCTCAAACAGGAGCATCTAATTTAGGATAATAAATGGAGTGGAGGTGGTCATTTTAAAGGCAGACTAACAGGTCTTTGAGGGTCAGAATTCTAGCTGATAGACAGGTGTTCAAATACTTATTTGCAGCTGTATCATACAGATAAATAGTTAAAAAATCATATATTGTGGATTTATTTTTTAGATTGTCTCTCACAGTGGACATTATCTATCTATCTATCTATCTATCTATCTATCTATCATCTATCATCTATCATCTATCATCTATCATCTATCATCTATCTATCTATCATCTATCTATCTATCATCTATCTATCTATCTATCATCATCTATCTATCTATCATCTATCTATCTATCTATCATCTATCTATCTATCTATCATCTATCTATCTATCTATCTATCTATCTATCTATCTATCTATCTATCTATCTATCTATCTATCTATCTATCAATCATGCAAATACATGCATATTATATATACATATTTTTAAAAAGTTCACATAAGTAATGTTTCATTGATTTTGTTGTCGTTCAGTCTGCGAGGTTGTGCAGACGCTGCAGCTGTGCGCAGAAAGAGATCAGACGGATAACATTGGCGATCTGTCCGTGTGTTTGGACGGTCTGCAGGTGGATCCCGACATGTTCCAGTCGGCCGAGGCCAACAACCAGAGTCAGTCACTCTATTCCTCTCAATAACAATGCTATCTTAATATTTCACTCTAAAAAAACCCACAAATGGCTAATGTGATTTTTTTTTACTTTTAATTTTTTATTTTTTCAGGTACTTTAAATGGCGAGTTGGAGCTTAACGAAGACTCAAGCAGAAGGTATCTTCATATCATCTAATAATTAACAGTAGAAATGCAAGAGTAAATTAAGAAATTATCATCCACAAAGGTTTTCTTTTGTACAGTTTGATTGTACCAAAAATGATCAAAGGAACCTGTGATTGGTTGAGGAATGGTTTTGGATTCTCAAACACCTCTGGCTGAGTCTCCTGTGTCTGTCTCTCTCTGTGCAGTAGCAGAGATCCATCCCCGACGGTCTCAGACGGTCAGGATCGGCCGTCTGCTCCTAATGGCCGTGTCAATGGAATGGACTCTCCCTCAGGGTCAGCTAGAGGGTCACGAGCCCAGAGACCCCCACGACCCTCGCGACCTCCCCCACCGACCCCACGCAGACCCACGTCATCCCCAGGTGAGACCATCTGCACATACACATTCTGTCAGGCTGCTTTGAGGTTTAATGCTCTCCTTTTATAGGTTAATATATATTGAAATCAGGGCTCCAGACTGCGAGCAAATGGTTGCATTTTGTGCATCAGTTAAAGCTGCCCGTGAGCCAATCATCTGTTCCTTCTAGTTCATTTATAATATCAAATAAACATGAATGAACACTAAAAGAAATGGTTTCAACTGTGGAAATACATCAGTACACACCGTTTTTCAAGTTCAAGTCCACCAACGTTAATCTACGAACATTCTTGACTGCTTTGTCGGACAAAAATGGCGGATTTAACGGATGCCGTATTATGATTGGTCAGATCGCCTGTCAATCAAATTCCTGACGAAGGGTGAATTCTGTTATAATCAAACAGCGCTGACGTGGAGACCAGGAGAAACATTGTATGAATCAACAAGTTATAGAAGGCTTTTCAAACCACCAATTACCAAAATTCACCGTGGATTTAATGTAGAAACGCTAACTGTAACCATGGTATTGTGGCAGAAATAGTCAAATGTTTTTACACTATTCATCTCAGGATTCGTACAACCATTTGAGAGGGATTTCAAGTGTTTCACACTTTTTCCAGCACTTCAAAGCTCTAAATATGATCCAGTTTTAATGTTATGTGAGTATTTTAATGTTATTTATAATCACTGAATCTGTCGGTCAGATTAGTGTGATACTATAGAACAAAAATGGGACATTTAATAAGAGTAGAATATTTAAATATTTAAAGTTTTTTTCACATTACTGTTGTTAATAAAAGTAAAAAACAAACAGTGCTTTACTGTCACATTTCCAATAAACAAACATGTGACAATATTTTGTAACTGCACTTAATAATGCAAAACAATAGTAGTTTTATGATTCATTTAACTTTATGATTAAAAATCCCCCCCAGCGTCATCAAATCAGGTATTATCTAATAATGAATCTTTTTAATGAATGGCTGTGTTTATTTGTTTATTTATTTGTTTATTGTCTTTATTTATTTTTTGGAAGATTGTGTTGTGAAAATGGTGGTGTATTCCTCTTCTCCTCCTCTTTGCAGCTTCCTCTACTAGTTCAATTCCTGACGGCAGCGATTCATCTCGTTCAGACACTCCGGTTCGTAATCCCTCTGGGGGAGGAGCCTCCGATTCTAGCCCCGCCCCCACAGTGGAGCAGCCTGGAAGGACGGCTCTCAGTGTAGTCCCCGCCCCCAGCAGGATTCCCAGCATGGTCAACACCGGACCTCTGCCGTCCGGGTATGACATTCATATCAATATGAGTATCTGCAGTGTCTGCACGCTTGGTTAATAAACAGAAGTGCTGGTTCCTCCTTACGTCACTTCCCAAATTACTTGTGTTCCCTTTATATTAAGTTTATTTTTCTGAATATATTTCCTTGTTCTAAGCATAAAGCCACTTAATTTTGATCAATATTTCAGGAAATTAAGTCAATTTGCATATCAAGTAAATGTATCATAATTTAAGAATGTTTAGATATTTGTACTGGAAAGCAATACAACAACTAAAGAAGAAAATAGTTTTTGCAGTGTTTTTTTATATCATTCGACCACTAACTGTTGTGTGTGTGTGTGTGTGTGTGTGTGTGTGTGTTTGCAGTTGGGAGCAGCGTGTCGATCAGACCGGCCGTCTGTATTTTGTTGACCATGTGGAAAAGAGGACGACTTGGGAGAGACCGGAGCCTCTGCCGTCAGGGTAGGAAACTGAGTTATGGGACACACCCTTTAAAGAATGCACTATGCCTACTTGACGCATTCTTTTAACATATTTAAACTGTAGGATACAGTCAGAGTTTGGCTATTTGTTTCGTAGTTCAGGATCTGGTCTGTTAACAAAGATTTTGACACAAGATCTCATGTATTTCTGATAATTATATTATAATATACATGGACAAACAACTGCCATATGCTACCTAGGTGGATCTCACAAATCCACGGTAAAGTTTCACCACAAAAGAAAATGCAGCCTATATTTTAAGGATCACCATTAGGGATGTACAACTACATATTTCCCTGAAAAACAAGTATGACTAATCAAACTTATCAGCCTGTTTCACCTGACCAACTGACGCATTAAAACATATTCTTAACTAGATGTTTGGCCTCAAATGAGCTTCTGCCTTGTAGCTGGGAGCGGCGCGTGGACCAGATGGGACGGGTGTATTTTGTGGACCACATTACCAGAACCACCACGTGGCAGAGGCCCACGATGGAGACTGTGAGGAACTACGAGCAGTGGCAGCACCAGCGCAGTCAGCTACAGGGAGCCATGCAGCAGTTCAACCAGAGGTTCATCATCGGGGTGAGGAACTTAAACGCACAGATCTGATATATGTAGAAGCCTCAGAGGCCTAAGCCCGGGACACACCAAACCGGCATCAAATGCGGACTGTCATCGCCTCTCGTCAGCTGCATCTCGAACTGCACTTGAACACACCAAAAGGAATAAAGGCGACTGTCAACTCACCAATCATACTGGCCTGACGCTAATTCAACATGGTGAATTGGCCCCAAAAAACACAACAGCATCTGACTAGAGGCAACGGTGCAGAACACTCATCTGACAACTCTCAAAAACAGCTCGATATTGTCAGCTTGGTGTGTCCCGGCTTTAAAGAGCACCTATTATGCCCCTTTTTACAAGATGTAATATAAGTCTCAGGTGCCCCAGAGTTTGCCTGTGAAGTTTCAGATAATTTAATATACCATTTTGAAAATTGGCAATTTTGGGGTTGAATTAAAATGAGCTGTTCTGTGCGTGGCTCCTTTAATGCAAATGAGCTGCTGCTCCCCACTCGAGAGGGCGGAGCCTACACATCTCCTTCACAGCTCATTCACAGCAGTGAACATGCCAATGAAAACTGAAACATGATATCTGTGTGTTTTAATGATCATCTCTATCACAGACATGTTCATGTGACATTGCAGTTCTTCATCATCATGAAATATTATCATCTGCATGCGTTTTAAAGCCTTATCGCTCTCAACTTAAACACACACACACACACATGCTCCTGTCGCATGCGCACAGAGTTGATGTCAGCACATCCGTGAGTAGTCTATTAAACTAGACTAGTTCTCTATCAAACAACAGAAGAGGAACAGAGATTCACTCCCTGCTCTTGACTGACTGAACTTTAGTAGCTTTAATAAGAACACATCTCTTACATGAATGCTGCTGTTAATGCTCTGGGGGAGATAAACATGGCGGACTGTGAACAGCTTCAGCTCTCTGAGGGAGGGGTCTGTGCTAGTATGTCAGTGTCCATCAACACGTGTGGGCGGGGCCTCTGCAGTGTGACATCACATCTGGAAACGGCTTGTTCTGAGACACTGCTTATGATTTATGGGGATTAAAAAAAAGGAGTGGGTGGATTTTTACCATTATAGGGTGGTTGTGTTCACACACTGCCGACACACATTTATGTTCAAACACCTTATAAAAGTGAATTTTGCATAATAGGTGCCCTTTAAAATACTGAGGTCCTGTTTAAACCTAACTTTGGTCGATCGGATCACAAGTGGACGAGGTAGACACATTCCCGTTTACACCTGGTGTTGTATTCCGTCTCTTTTGTCTACTTTAAACCACTTCTGTCCTGATATATTTGTGGGTAAATGTATGGGCTTTTCCAGATCTTTCGGTCTAATGGATGAAATAAGCTCACACATGTTACATGACCGCGACCAGCTTTTATTTTTGCTCTGACAGCTGCAAGACACGAAAGCTGTGAGTGTGTGTTAGAAATCAGTAATGGTGAGAGAACATTGTGCTTGGGACGTTTTTCATCTTGGGTCTCCAGCTGAAGGAGTTTAAACCCCGTGGGGCTAGCGCTCTTCCTGTGTTGTTTACGCGTTGGGTCAGTAGACGGACAGTAGGTGGTCTTTCAGTGGCTGTTCATGTGCTTTTGCCCACATGAGTGTTTACACTACAAAAGCAACCCAGTCAAAGTGGTCAAAAGTGGACAAGCTCAAAACGTTTTAGACCCCGTTTACACCTGTATTTAGCGTTGTCCACTTGTGAGCCGATCGACCAAAACGCATCTTCGGTGTAAACAGGGTCTTATATTATTGAGAAAGTTATGGCTTTGAAAGTTATTAATTTGGGTATTTTTCTCAGAAAATAGTGAAATAGACCTATATGGACAAGGTATTGGGACAGGTATTTTAATCAGACTAATTGCCACTGGTGTGTAAAATAATTCTGCATTTGCAAACATTTGTGGAAAAAATGTCATCCTGAAAAGTTCAGTGAATTTAAGCATGGACCTGTGATTGATAACTTCCACTGGCATTGATATCAGCGCAAAAACTGTGCGCCGGGAGCTTCACGGAGTGGCCTTACATCACCAAATTCAATGCAAAGTGAAATCTTGTGGAAAGCCTTCCCAGAAGAGTGGAAGCTGTTATAGCTGCAAAAGGGGGACCAACTCCATATTAAAGCTATTATGCAAACATCACTTTTACATGGTGTTTAAACATGAATGTGTGTACACAACCACCCTATAATGCTAAAAATCCACCCACTCCTCTTTTTTGAATCCCCATAAATCATAAGTAGTGTCTCAGAACAAGCCTTTGCAGTTTATATGCACATTGCTTAGGCCCCGCCCATGGCTGCTGACAGACTCCGCCCTATTAGCATAGACCCCGCCCACCGTGAGCTGTACACAGTCCGCCATGTTGATCTTCTTGCCAGAGAGGTAAGAAATGTTCTTGTTAAAGCTACTGAAGTGATTCAGTCGAGAGCAGTGAGTGATTTCTGTTCTTCTCTCGTTGTTTGATTCATATTAACAGCAGATATAGCAGTAGGTACTGTATGTTACGCTGCTGTCACTTTAATACACAGATCTAATATACACATGCGATTTCTTTACGTTCACAGACATGACTGTGTTCATGTGAACTGCGTGTGTTCTTGACGTAACCTTGTGTGTATTTGACAGTTTAAGCGCAATAAGACATGAACGAGTACTTAGTTTGATACTCAAAGGATGTGTCGTCTTACACAGCTTTCTGTGCGCGTGCTTTAGGTGTGTGTGCGCTCAGAAAACTATACATCAGAAGTTTAGACTGGCTTTAATAGGCCTACGCATGCAGATAATAAACTTTCATGATGATGATGAACTGCAGTGTCATGTGAGCATGATAGAGATGATCATCAAAACCAAACAGATGTTTTAGTTGTTGGCAGAGTATCAGAGGCATGAGCTGTACAGGCTCCGCCCTCTTCTGGATAGGGGGCGGAGCAACAGCTCATTTGCATTTAAAGATACATGCACGAAAACAGTATGTTTTTCCCAAGCGGCCGTCTCTCTTGAAGCCAATACGTAAGTGACTTAAACTGCAGTTCATAGACTGGCCAGAAGGAGCAGAATCTCATTGAGCTCATGTTAAAATGCCCAACTTTACAGCAGAATAAAACGTGTTTACAGCTTGGGACAAATTCTAGTTTTGGTCTAAATGGCTAATTCTGCCCTCCATGATGACTGTGAGGGGGGTGAATTTTTTAATATAATTCGTTTACATTATATAAAGCCTTAAAGTTCTGCATAATTAAGGGCGTGGCCACTTTGAGAGACAGGTGGGTAGCCATTTGTCTGCTGTCTGTTAGTCATCGCGTCACCTCAGCTCCGCCCACGTCCCGCCTCTTTTCCCATTTTCTGTTATCCGGCAGTGACATGCCGGCTATGGGTGACTTCATGGACACCATGTCCATATATTTTTTTTTTTACAGTCTATGGTTTTTCCTTCCACTCGAAAATGGGTATTTACAACATGGTGTAATACATGATCTGTGGGGTATTTTGAGCTGAAACTTTGAGTGAGCTGAACACTCTGGGGACTTATATCTTGTAAAAAGAGGTATAATGGGTCCCCTTTAATGTCTGATTACAGTCTTTACAGTCCCTCTTGGTGTAATAGTCAGGTGTCACAATAAGTATATCCATATATTATACAGTTAGCCATAATGTTGTCCTTTGTGTATCTCTGTAGCTGCAGGATCAGGCTTCAGCCACCCAGAATAAGGAGTTTGACCCGCTGGGACCTCTGCCACTTGGATGGGGTGAGAGCGCCAAACCTTCCTTTCATCACCAGGAGAAACTGTTATCTCCTCTGTAATATGCTGGACAAGCAGCCACTTTTTATTGTTCTGGTAACCGTATTATCTGCACCTGCAAAGCGGCACTAAAATTAGCCACTACATCCTTCAGTGTCCCAATTTAACAAATGAGAACCGCTTGCTCCGTGCAAACCAGCTGGTGAAAATAGCCCAGATGCTGAAAATAGCTTTGAGTGATTTGTTTGAGGCAAAGTTTGCAGAGGTTTAATCACATCTTGGCTCCATTATTTCTCACTGTCTTCCTGGTATCTCTCTCTCTGTCTCTCTCTCTCTCTCTCTCTCTCTCTCTCTCTCTCTCTCTCTCAGAGAAGAGAACAGACTCTACTGGCAGAGTTTACTTCGTTCATCACCCGACCAGAGCGACGCAGTGGGAGGATCCGCGCACTCAAGGGTCAGATCCTCTTTATCTTTTTGCTCTGAACGGTTAATATGCACTAATGAGTAGTTGAAGCCTCATCTGAAGCAATAAGCCACAAGTTGCAAGCATTGTGTGTAAAACCCTCTAAAATGCCAAACTACAGATAGACACAATAAAGCACTCTGGACATTTAATGACATTCAGTGTAAAACAACAACTCATCCGACATCTTGTTCATCACCTGCTTTCAAGCAGCGCTCCATATAAGGAAGACCAGTTTCAGAGACATGACTCTGAAGTTTTCTTGTTGATCTGTGAGTTAATGTTCCACAAAATGTGGATGTTGTCCTGTAGTTTCATTCTGCGTTGTAATGCGTTCAAAATAATACATTAATAATACATTGTTTCAGTTCAAGGTCCTTATTTTATTTGTTTGTGAGGATAAGTGAAGTATTGATTATTCATTAAATATCTGAAGAATCTTTATATTGGCTCTGCTTCTGTGTTGTGCAGTTTGCTAAATGAGAAGGCACTGCCTGAAGGTTGGGAGATGAGGTTTACGGTCGATGGCATCCCTTACTTCGTAGATCACAACCGGAGAACCACCACTTACATCGACCCACGGACTGGGAAGTCTTCCCTGTAAGTGCAAATCTACTGATTGACAAACCTGCAGAGATGCTCATGAAATCATTATGTTGCAATTAGGGCTGTCGATGTTAATGCATCTGATTTAATATAAATAATTGAATGACAAATAAATTACTGAAGCACGTCAAATTGCGTCATTGGTGTAGTTTACATCAAGCAGTTAGATGATCTTAGAAATCAGCCGTTTATGTTTATCACATTGAGCATCTACAAACACCTGTAACCCTGCTAGGCCGGAAATTTCCATTCAAACCCTTTAACTCGATTTTGCTTCTCTTCGCGATTTCAGATCATTTTAAGCCACTAAACTCAGGAAACAGCTCTAATTAAGACTCCCAAGGGAAAATTATAGAAACCAGACTGTTAATTGGGGTTTTAAACTAAACTCTTATTGTCAAAACATGTCAAACACTCATACAATTCCATAACAAAACAAGAATTGTCCATTTTGATTTCATTGTGACTTTAAATCATAAGATTGATCTATTAGTTTATGCTGTTAGCATAAAGATAGCATATCAAAAATATGTCCTAAGAAGCTTGTGCCAACGTTCCCCTTAAGTTATGAAAACGATATTTCTGAATGTTCTCTAAACGTTGAGTTTTTAAATGTTATTAAAAACAAATGTGTTATGCGAATGTTAAGGGAACATTCTATTTTAGAATTTAGCAAACATCATGGGAATGTTACTTTAAAATATTCTCTGAACATTCTAAATCAAGTAGTAGCATTTAAAAGATGTTAGACAAACATCCAACTAAAATGTTTCGGAAAAAAATATTTCATGAATTGAGAACAATTTTTTGTTCTCATCTTTTGAGAACATTATCAAAAAACTGATAACTTTAAACGATCGTTCTATTAATGATAATGGAAGAACGTTTGCTCATAACTTTCAGAGAACCTTGCCAGAACGTTAGCCAAAGTTCTTAGAGCATTCCCTTTTTGTTGGTTTCAGTTGATGTGTGATCAAAACTTCACTAAACATTATTTGTAGTGCACCTACCATCCAATAAATCACGGTAAATGTTGTGCTTTGTTACTTTTGATATAAAACAAAGGCTTAGCTTCCAAATTTACTTTACTGTACCTGATATATACCCAAATGAATCAATATAGAATAAAATTAAATTTAGAATAAAATTAAATGGAGGTCGGGATTGAATCATAAGCTTTGTGCTGTATAGTAGTCACGTGACGAGACCGATTAGCGAGTAAACGCATCTGCTCTAGTAAGCTCTAATAAATGGTCCGTCTGGTGCGCGGTTCAAGTGAGTAGCACGGTTTCGTTTCCTGCAGAAAATACAGTTCAAAATAAATGCGTTAAACATGATAAATAATGTATGTTTAATTTCATTGATAAGTATGCGATTAATCGTTCAAAGTCTGAGATTTAATCTCTCAAAAAGTCTTAAATAAAAGGTTTGAGATTTAGTCGTGCTTAATCGTTTAGTCTAAGATTTAAATGTGATTAATCACACTAAGTCTGAGATGTAATCTCTCAAAAAGTCTGAGATAAAAGGTCTGAGATTTAAATGCAATTAATCGCTCAAATTCTGAGATTTAAATGTGATTAATCACACAAAGTCTGAGATTTAATCTCTCAAAGTCTGGGATTTAATTGCGCAAAGTTTGTGAATTAATCGCTAAAAAGTCTGAAATGTAATTGCGATTAATTTACCAAAAGCCTATGATTCAACTGTGATCATTCACTCAGAGTCTGTGATGTAATCGCTGAAAAGTCTGCAATGTAATCGCGATTAATCACTCAAAAGTATGTAATGTAATTGCGATTAATCGTTCAAAAGTCTGTGATTTAACTTATAATTCACTCAAAGTTTGCTATGTAATCACGATAAATCGCTCCAGTCTGTGATGTAATTGCGATTAATCTATCAAAAGGCTGCGATTTAACTGCGATAATTCACTCAAGGTTTGCGATTTAATCACAGTTACAAATGTATCCATTGACAGCCCTAGTAAAAATCATAAATGTAAAATGACCTTGAGGCTGGCCTGAGAGATCATATTGCATGTTCATTTGATTGAGCTTGGAGATGCACAATGATCTCTTTCAGGCAGGATAGTGTTCATCAGAACTCGTAACTGGAAAAACCGGTTTGCGTGTGTGAAACCACATTCGATTGTAATCATCCTTGATGAGTCAGCCCAGAGAGCGCAAACACACCTCTCGCTGTCGAGCTGGAGAATGTGTGTGTCGATTTACATAGTGTTTTTCAGGTACAAAGCGATCCTCTATGTGATGTCAGAGGAATGTGAGGCATGCTTTTGTTGACAAAATATTCTCAAAAGACATCAGCGTTACCCGTCATGAGTGTCAGAATAAAGGCTCACGCACGCCATCTAGATTAGGAGCGTTTCAGCTGTTCTGGGTTCAGTTTGAGGACGTTTATGAAGTAACCAGGCAGGTTTAGTCATTATCATAATATTTAGTCATAATCTGACATTAATTTGGTGATAGAGCCAGCAAAACACGTCTGTGAATGTGTATCTTTTCACATTACAATAAATAAATGTATTGAAATTTTGAAGCAGCGCTGACAGTACTTGTTTATTACAGTTTAATTTGTTTCTGAAATCCGATTCAAATGGATTACTTTGTGTGTGCAAACCAGTGAGAACAACAGAATAGAAACAGTCACATCACATTAAATTTACACATCTCTGATAAAAAAACTCTTTTTTTGCCATGATGCTGTAGATTTAGTGATCAAACTAGGATGATTCCTGAACAAAATATAAAGCAGTTTTAACAGATTATAACCTTTGATTCTCTTTCACTCTTTCCTTCCCCTCAGTGAGAACGGCCCTCAAATCACATACGTACGAGACTTCAAAGCCAAAGTTCAGTACTTCAAATACTGGTGTCAGGTGAGGGTTTCCTTCAGTTCTGCAGATTTCATCCAGATGTGTTATTATGGATTGATAAATACAAATCATTTAATGAGCAAACGTATGTTCGGATAATGCAAAATAGACATTTTAACTTATATTTTAATGACCTTTTTGCTTGTTTTGAATTTTTCATCATAGCAATTATCGATGCCACAGCACATAAAGATCAACGTCAGCCGGAAAACGCTGTTTGAAGACTCGTTCCAGCAGGTACTGCAGGCCATGTGCAAAATAAACCATGGTGCACTTTTGTTAGTAGCTCTAGCTTTGTAAAACCATATATACAGTCAAACCATAATTTATTCAGACACCTTCAACATTTTCTCACACCACAGTTTATTCGCTATAGTTTAGAAAATGGTAAAAAGGGATGTAATAGATTACTATCAACCAATCAGCTGTCAGCTGTTAAATTTAAATACACAAATGAAATATCGGTTAGCCCCTTTTAAACCCCATTTAGTTACTGTTGCTAACTCAAACCTCTCCTACAATGACAGCTGGCAGTGTGAAAACCTTATCCCAAGATGTTTTTGGACACTGAATGTAGTGGACCCTGTCCGATTGATGGCCAAACTTAACTGATGGTTTATGAAGTATAAATTAATTTACTTTTAACCAGTTTAATATGGAGAGGCACTGAAATGTAGACCTTCGGTCATGTGTTTTTGACCTACACTGTACATGACGTGAGAGTTAGTTATTTCGATTTGTACATTAGCAGGAACTCACTCGTCTCGAAACTTAAATTCCCTGTAAAGTCAAAATTAAACATGTGTTCTGAGTTTCTCACACCACAGATACATGTGTTATTAACCAACAAGCCAAATTTGAATCATAAAAAAATCTGCTAAGTACATAAAATATCTTATCGAAATCTTGAAAAAATAAGCAGCATTCTCTGCTCTCAAACGCTGGGGGCGTGTCCGTTAAATCTCAGAATTGTCTTTACAGGGACTTTAATAAGAGTTTGACACAGTGTCAAACACTGAGTGAGTCAGTGTTACAGTACCTCAGGCGCATCGTTTTACCATTTTTGTAGCATAAACACCATCAAACCGATGGGAGCTTTGGATTTTCCAATGTTTCTCTATGGTGCTGAAACCCAAAGATGTCCAGGTCCCCGTGCAACTCAGGCTCATCTGCTTTCGAGGGGACGGGCTTACCGATAGGTCACTTAGATAATACCAATTTAGGTCTACCAGTGACTAAGCAATGGTTCATTTTGTTCAGTCTGTGGTGTAAAAGGTCGCATTAGCAATTAAAAAAAGCAAAACATGGTCAGGTCAAAGTGTCTGAATCAGTTTTACTGGTAGTCACTGTATGAAGACTTTTTAGGTATATCACAGTTTACTTCATTTTGCTATCCTCACTTACATAAATGAACTATAGTGTCCCGCACACACTAGTAAAAAATTGTATCTGCTGTCTGAATAAATTTAGGTTTGACTGTGCGTATATATAGCAAACATATCCCAGTTTTAAAAGTTGCTCAGTGGCACGCTGATCCAGAGGCAGGTTTTAACCTGTTGCACTTCTTTAAATGCTTCAGGCATCTACACAGTTCACAGCTTGAGTATCTGAGATGTAAAGTGACGTTGTTCTGGTGTCTCACAGATCATGAGTTTCAGTGCTCAAGATCTCCGCCGCAGGCTGTGGATCATCTTCCCCGGGGAGGAGGGGCTTGACTATGGAGGCGTGGCAAGGCAGGTTTCATTTTTCAAATATTTTTGACTTCTTTTTAACAAATGGTTTGGATATTTTGGCTTAAGACTGTCTTCTAAATTAAAGTATACACATGATGTTCCTATTTCCTGTGTGTATATTTATATGTATATACACTGATCACGGATAACATTATGACCACCTTCCTAGTATTATGTTGTTCCCCATTTTGCTGCCAAAACAGCCCTGACCCATCGAGGCATGGACTCAACAAGACCCGTGAAGGTGTGCTGTGGTATGGTACCAAGATGTTAGAAGCAGATCCTTTAAGTCCTGTAAGTTGTGAGGTGGAGCCTCCATGAATCGGACTTGTTTGTTCAGCACATCCCACAGATGCTCGATTGGATTGAGATCTGGGGAATTTAGAGGCCAAGTCAACACCTCAAACTCGTTGTTGTGCTCCTCAAACCATTCCTGAAGCATTTGTGCTTTGTGTCAGGAGCATTATCCTACTGGAAGAGCCACAGCCACAGGGAATACCGTTTCCATGAAAGGGTGCACATGGTCTTATCAATGCTTAGGTAGATGGCACGTGTCAAACATCCACATGGATGGCAGGACCCAAGGTTTCCCAGCAGAACATTGCCCAAAGCATCACACTGCCTCCGCCGGCTCGCCTTCTTCCCATAGTGCATCCTGGGGCCATGTGTTCCCCAGGTAAGAGACGCACATGCACGTGATGTAAAAGAAAACGTGATTCCTCAGACCAGGCCACCTTCTTCCATTGCTCCATGGTCCAGTTCTGATGCTCACGTGCCACTGTTGGTGCTTTCGGCGGTGGACAGGGGTCAGCATGGGAACCCTGACTGGTCAGTGGCTATGCCGCCCCATACGCAAACTGCGCTGCACTGTGTATTCTGACACCTTTCTATCAGAACCAGCATTAACTTCTTGAGCAGTTTTAGCTCCAGTAGCTCGTCTGTTTGATCGGACCACACGGGCCAGCCTTCGCTCCCCACGTGCATCAATGAGCCTGAGCCGCCCATGACCCTGTGGCCGGTTCTCCACTGTTCCTTCCTTGGAGCACTTTTGATAGATTCTGAGCATATATGTTTTTTTTAAGTGTACATTTTTTGCAAATATGTGCATTTATGCCCTTTCCATCCATATGATTATATTCCAAAATTTGCATAAAAACACATGGATGGAAACCGCTGTAGTGATGTAGTTTTAAAGCATCACTTGTGTGTAGACCTGGTGTAAATGCTTTAAAATAATGCTTGTTGTGTTTGGTGCAGGGAATGGTTCTTCCTGTTGTCTCACGAGGTGTTGAACCCCATGTACTGCCTGTTCGAGTACGCCGGCAAGGACAACTACTGCCTCCAGATAAACCCCGCCTCCTACATCAACCCCGACCACCTCAAATACTTCAAGTTCATTGGACGCTTCATTGCCATGGTAATGTTGTTGTGCCATATTTAGTCAGAAAAATTGTATTCCAAATTTTCCTGGATCATAACTGGGTTTGGATGTTCATGAAGGCAGAAATCTGTGGTGCCAGTTTAACACGTTATTGTTTCTGATTCCTGTAGGCCTTGTTTCATGGGAAGTTCATCGACACTGGCTTCTCGTTGCCATTCTACAAGCGCATCCTGAACAAGCCCTGGGCTCTGAAAGACCTGGAGTCCATTGATCCGGAGTTCTACAACTCTCTCATCTGGATCAAGTCAGTTTACCTTCTTCTTTACCTGTTATGAGCTATTATGACTTCCTGATTTTTTTTCTTGTGTATGTATGGTGTGATTTATAAACCCCACAGATGTTTCTCGTGTCTGAAACGCAGCTCAGCGTAATTATATTTCCGTAATGAATGCCACTCAGTGTTTGTTTGTGTGTTGTGTCAGGGATAATAACATTGAGGAGTGCGGTCTGGAGATGTATTTCTCGGTGGATAAGGAGATCCTGGGTGAGGTGTCGACTCATGAGCTGAAGCCGGACGGCGGGAACGTCCAGGTCACAGAGGAGAACAAAGAGGAGTACATCAGGTGCCGCTCTGCCCGTCTCTCAGTCTCACCATTAAACGCTCTTAAAGCCAAACCCCACGCTGACACACATTAAGCCCTCTGGATGCTTTAGGATGGCTGATGATATGGTTATTTTACAGGGTTATATTCATTATCCTTCATTATCAAATCATTTCAGTGCCATCACACAGGGTCTCTTTCCAAAATGTGAATAGTCAAAATCTGCTAAGGGGTAATAATGGAGCAAACCGTTTTAAAAAGTGATTCTTCACTATTATTTACAACAGAATATGCATTTTCATGGATAGAAAACATACACCATACTCCCCCGTTTATTGAATACAAAATAAATTGTATTACAGGTTTTCTGAAATGTTATGTTTAAAGATGCAAATGAGGTGCTATCGGATAGAACACACACACACACACACACACACACACACACACACACACACACACACACACACACACACACACACACACACACACACACACACACACACGTTGTGTTTCCATGTTTTATGGGGACATTCCATAGGTGTAATGGTTTTTATACCGTATAAACTATATATTATATCCCCCTACACTGCCCCTGCCCCTAAACCTACCCATCACAGGAAACATTCTGCATGTTTACATTTTCAAAAAACATCACTTAATGTTTTCCTCATGGAGACCAAAAAATGTCCCCACAAGGATTTTGGATATTGCCATCTTTGTGGGGACATTTTGTCCCCATACCGTAGGGCAGGGCTATTCAATTAGCGGCCCGCGGGCCACATGCGGCCAGGACGCAACCTCTGAGTGGCCCAAGCTGTGGTCCCCCCCATAGACATAATAAATTAATATATATATTATTTATAAATTAATTATTATTTGAGATATATATAATATTTATGGTCCCGGCAAAAACGCATTCCAGCGTAAATTCATACTGTAGTACAGACCACATAGCCTAGCAACATGCAAACAATACAGAGTGTCTAGTAGTAGCCGCCCTAGAGATTACTTTCAATGTCTTTCTCAACACTGAAACGTAAAATTGCGTAAAACACGCGGTTTCAAATCTGCCTTCAGCACAGTTTGCTTTTATCCCTTTTCCCATTACATATTACATCGGAAAGTAAAAACAAAATGTTTAATAATAATAATAATAAAAGCGTTTATTGGGTAACATTAGTGTATGTTCGTTTCCACTCAACTCGCTCCATGTCCAATAAAAACAATCCACATAATCCATAATCTTCCTTTAATCTTGATCCGTTAATAAATCAAGCAATTACAATAAAATAAACAAATATTATATTCAATCCTAAATATCATGGATGCAATAAAGAGAACTGTGCAGCTCCACTCTATTTCCAAGAAAGTACAAAGCTATTTTAGTGCTTTCTATGCACCTTTTGCTGAGCAAACTGACCGTTAAAATGACCGGCCCAGCTTAACCCTTTTGGTTTGAAAATCTGGCCCAACTGAATTTGTAATTGAATAGCCCTGCGTAGGGATTACCAGTCCACACACACACACACACACACATACACATATTTATAAATGTAATCAATCACCAGGGGAAGTATGGTGTATCTTTTTTACCCTATTCACCCAAGGTGTCTTTCCTTAAATAAATTACACGTTACTCAGAGTTATAAATTCGTTGACTTTTGAAAATCTTTGCGACCCATTTTGCCAGCACGGTTCACACAAATATATCTAATTAACCCGTAAAGTGTGTTTCAAACTGTATTTGTGTGATGCACCCTATGTAGACCGGGGGTTGGATGGACGCTGCTGCGTGTCTTTAATACCCCGCTGGTGTTGTTCAGTGGTAGTAAATGTCCTGTTGTGCGCTCTGTCCAGGCTGGTGGCGGAGTGGCGGCTGTCTCGTGGTGTAGAGGAACAAACTCAAGCTTTCTTTGAAGGATTTAATGAGGTTCTTCCGCAGCAATACCTGCAGTATTTCGACGCCAAAGAGCTGGAGGTAAGAGACGCTGATTTAAAATCCCATAAACGCACAGCCGTGTAAAAAAATGAAGCTTAAGGAGGACCTATTATGCCCTTTTACAAAGTCTTTAAGTTGTGTTTGGTCTCTACTAGAGCAGGTTTTCCAGCTTGAATGTTGATTATTTCCTCCTAGTCTCCATCGTTGGAGCTCCTCTCTTCCCAGTCTGTCAGTAACGCTCTGTTTAGTTCCTGTCTCTGTGAAGAGACTAATCATTTGTTAAAGGGATAGTTTACCCAAAAATTCAAATTATCCTATGGTTTACTCCCCCTCAAGCCATCCTAGGTGTGTACAACATTCTTCTTTCAGACGAACAGTGTTATATTAAGCTCTTTTAAGCTTTATAACAGCAGTGAATGGTACCCGAGCATCTGTCCATCATAAAAGAGATCCGTAGACTCCAGCGGGTTAATAAAGGCCTTCTGAAGCGTAGCCATGTTTTTGGGTAAACAGCATGAACTAAAATAGCTAGCTTCCAGCAGATGACCGTGTACGCAAATCGACGTGTGCCAAAAAAAGTAACCCGTGATTCGATACATGAAGGAGTAGCGTAAGCTTTGACGCCGCTTGCGGTTCAAACAAATAGGGCTGGGCAACTAACTCAAGCTCAAATTCATGAGAGCCGTTTTGCTCAATCTTCGCTTTTCTGTGTTCGTCAATGGGTCAGGCATCGGGTCAGAGGTTACTCTTTTAGCACAAATCGACTTGTGTACGGTTGTCTGTCGAAAGCTCGTTATTTTAGGTTATAATGATTTAAATATGGATATTTGTCTTGCAAAAATGCATCACTTCAGAAGGCCCCCCGGAGCCGTGTGGAGCAGATATATGATGGATAGATGCACTTCCGAATCTCATTTACCATTCACAGTCATTATAAAGCTTGGAAGAGCCAGGGCATTTTTAATCTTACTCTGACTGTGTTCATCTGAAAGAAGAATGTCATATACACCTAGGATCGCTTGAGGCTGAGTAAATCATGGTGTGAATTACATTTTTGGGGGAAATAACCCTTATACAGCATGTATTCTTTACTTCAGTGAGCTTATTTAAAATAATGCATTGTTTGCTAACTGCATGTTTTGTATATGTACATTTCTGAAATGCATAACTTCAAATCAAATCAAATATACTTTATTGTCCCAAAGGGAAATTTTTCTTAGGCGCAGTGCCACAGCAGCAGTAAAACAAACAGTACACAAAATATACAACAAAATGTACATCAATAAATGTACAACATACATACATACAGCAACAGTACTGTAACCATGTCCAATCTGTGCAAACACCGCATATCCAATAAATAATATCAACTGGCTCTAAGCGAAGACATTCAAAAAATAAAACCTGGGATCGGCTAAAACTAATCTACAGTAAAAACATATGATAACCCTAACCCTAAAATATATAATAAATAAGTAATAATAAAAGACCGGCCCAGAGAGCAAATCAGAATATGCAGAAATATAAAATCAAGTAAATTAATGGGCCTCTTTATTAAGCAGAGTAATGGATGTAGGAATAAAGGAGAGCTTCAGTCTATATTGAACATAATAATTAGATCTAAATACCTACCCAGCTAAATATAATGCTTTATCAAGAGCAGTTTCCATACGATCATAAAAAAAAAAATCCAATTGGAGAAAAAAATAAATAATTATTATGTACATAACTTACTAAACTTAGGAAATGCTGCCTATTCTAATAATTATTGTTAAAAATATTATTACACTAGAGGCAGTTTTGATGAAAATAAAATACAGTATTTGCAAATACAAACTAAACCTTTGACATGCAGAGTCTGAAACGGCTCCTCCCAACCTCGACAGCAGAGTGACGTTGACATGGAGGCAAAACATAAATACAAACGACAGACAGGACTGGACCTCATCGAACCGAATAAACTAGACTAAATGCGATCGGTCATCACTTAGCTAGCGCTGCAGGCGTCAGTACCTTTTAACATTTTTCGTCAAAAAAATCTCAAGTAGGCCAGATAGTCTATGCTTTTAATTATATGTGTGCAATCGGAATATATATATTTTGATATGTGTTGCGAGTTGACAGCTTTTGGGTAGATGTAAAAAAGAAAGAAAGAAAGAAAAAGTATATTAATGGTGGACTTGGACACAGTCTATTCTGATAAACTCTAAATTATTCTGTAGATGCATGCTTTTTCTTTACGATATGTATTGTGAAAAGCGCTATACAAATATATACCCTCCTTCTGAAAAGCACACTGTGCTCTGATTGGTTGACCGGTGTGTTGTGATTGGTCAAGCGCTTCCAGGGTGTTTGGGAAATGTCCCGCCCCTTTCC
Source organism: Gobiocypris rarus (assembly GCA_023029165.1). Classification (NCBI taxonomy): domain Eukaryota; kingdom Metazoa; phylum Chordata; class Actinopteri; order Cypriniformes; family Gobionidae; genus Gobiocypris; species Gobiocypris rarus. The sequence continues at coordinate 4,144,343 of CM040933.1, forward strand.
ATAACCACACTACTAACTAACTCAACCAAGCCCCGCCTCTTTATTCTGCATATGAATGATTTAAATGGAGGCGTTTCAGGAGTTGAGAAACACTGACGCTGATATAGAGAAGAGCTCTTTTTCATGCTCACACAGTAACACTACACACTACAGAACCAGGGAAAAGCACAATAGGTCCTCTCTAAAGCATATCTGGAAGTCGTTGAATTAGATAACGTCAGGATATATGTAAGTGTGCAGATGTATTGACCAGTGTTTCCTGTGTCGTAGGTGATGTTGTGCGGTATGCAGGAAATCGATTTGAATGACTGGCAGAGAAACACCATTTACAGACACTACGCCTCTTCCAGTAAACAGATCCTGTGGTTCTGGCAGGTGCTGACACTGGGCATTTAACATTATTCATTCAGATCGCACAGAGTTTTAACACACATCTGTCCTCTGCAGTTTATTAAAGAGATGGACAATGAGAAGCGCATGAGACTGTTGCAGTTTGTCACCGGCACCTGCCGTCTGCCCGTCGGAGGCTTTGCTGACCTGATGGGTGAGTTCTTTCAGATTAGCATACACTATGCATGTAACGTCCATAATGTGAGTTAAGAAACTACCGGTGAATTGGGTAAAAAATGTGTTTAATAGACATAACCACACTTTCCCCAGTAATTGCTCCTAATCAATAAATGGCATCAGTTCAATGTGTTTAGGACGTTTTGCAACAAATGACAGAAAAACTGCTGAAGATCTGTTTTATTGTGGAGATTAGCGATGTGTTTTATCTGCTCACAGGAAGTAACGGAGCGCAGAAGTTCTGCATCGAGAAGGTCGGGAAAGAGAACTGGCTTCCCCGCAGCCACACATGGTACATAACCTCACTTCATAAACACATCATAATCATCTGAAGAGAGCTTGTGTCTCTTGAATATCTGTGGTGTGTGTTTGTGTGCATGTCAGAGGAGGCCTGTTTAAAACTGTGCAATGGGTGCATCAGTGCCAGCTGTCTATATACATCATTTACTGTATTCATCATTTATCAGTCAGTAGGCAAAAACATTTTTAATAATAATAACCATAATCACTGCAATACAAATGTATTATTATTACCAGCAATTAATAGGAATACAATGGCATTAATAATGAATATATATATATATATGTATATATATGTGTGTGTATGTGTATATATATATATATATATATGTGTATATATATATGTGTATATATATATATATGTATATATATATATATTATATATATATGTGTATATATATATATATATATATATATATATATATATATATATATATATATATATATATATATATATATATATATATATATATATTATTGTTGCTATTATTATTTTAAAGATATTCTTGAATTTAAACAGAATAACAACACCCTAGCAACCAGCCAGAGTACCCTAGCAACCGCAGACCATGGCAAACATCCAAAGTACATTATCAACCATGTAACACTCAAGCAATCAAACCGATAACCCTAGCAACACCATAGCAACCACCCCAAATACCTTAGCAATCAAATAACAATACCCTAGCAACCACCCAGAGTGCCTTATGTCAAAAATTCTAACTTTAAAAAAATAACTAAATTAAAACTATTTTAAACTTAAAGCTGTCAAAACCACTTCAGATGCGCACTGTTCACCATGATGCCTTTGATTTGCTTGAAATATGATTTGAATCCCTTCGAAAAGGAAAATAAGATTCAGTGCCAATTGTGCCAATACTACAATGCTAATACCCTAGCACCCAGAGTACCGTAGGAAGCGCATAACACCCAAGCAACCACCCAGAATACCTTTTCAACCACATAACACCATAGCAACCACCCCAAATACGTTAGCCACCACATAGAAACACCCTAGCAACCACCCTGAGTACCCTAGCAGTGCATGGCACCCAGAGTACCTTACCAAGCGCATAACACCCAAGCAACCACCCAGAATACCTTATCAACCACATAACACCCTAGCAACACCATAGCAACCACCCCAAATACCTTAGCCACCACATAGAAACACCTAGCAACCACCCTGAGTACCTAGCAAGTGCATAGCACCCAGAGTACCGTGAGCAAGCGCACCCAAGCAACAGCCCAGAATACCTTATCAACCACATAACACCCTAGCAACACCATAGCAACCACCCCAAATACGTTAGCCACCACATAGAAACACCCTAGCAACCACCCTGAGTACCCTAGCAAGTGCATAGCACCCAGAGTACCTTACCAAGCGCATAACACCCAAGCAACCACCCAGAATACCTTATCAACCACATAACACCATAGCAACCACCCCAAATACGTTAGCCACCACATAGAAACACCCTAGCAACCACCCTGAGTACCCTAGCAAGTGCATAGCACCCAGAGTACCGTAGGAAGCGCATAACACCCAAGCAACCACCCAGAATACCTTTTCAACCACATAACACCATAGCAACCACCCCAAATACGTTAGCCACCACATAGAAACACCCTAGCAACCACCCTGAGTACCCTAGCAAGTGCATAGCACCCAGAGTACCTTACCAAGCGCATAACACCCAAGCAACCACCCAGAATACCTTATCAACCACATAACACCCTAGCAACACCATAGCAACCACCCCAAATACGTTAGCCACCACATAGAAACACCCTAGCAACCACCCTGAGTACCCTAGCAAGTGCATAGCAACACCCTAACAACTAACTTTTAAAATGACTAAACCAAAACTATTTCAAACTTAACCTGCAAACTTAAAAACTACTTCCAACTTTAAGGTCTAGCCGTTATCAAGCCAACTTCAGAGTGTGTTTCCAAAGTTTACTCCTCTAGTTCAGACTGCATTGCTGTAAATGTTCCCGCTTCTCTTTCTGCTTCAGTTTCAATCGTCTGGATCTGCCACCGTACCGGAGCTACGAGCAGCTGAAGGAGAAGCTGATGTTTGCCATCGAGGAGACAGAAGGTTTCGGACAGGAGTGAGACGCGCACACACACACACACACACACTAGTTTAACTGAAAGGACAGACCATGACTCGATGATCCGGCACACCGGTGCATTGTGGGAAAATTGTGGTTTCTGCACTCACCTGTCATTTGGTATTCATTTTTATATTCCCGCGAGACGAAGAGGGCTTTATGCAAGCGTGTAAGATACGTGCCGTTGATGTTTCTACATGTGATTAATCCAGCGAGACTTCTGAAGCACCGGGAGCTTTCCTCTACAGCTCCAGGAGAAACAGCAGAACGATCATACTGATTCACGAGAGCTCTGTGAATGTGTGTTTTTATGTTTGCAACCCTACGACGGGTCTCCTCCTCGTGCCTTTTTTCCTCACTGTCGTCCAAAACAACTCTGTTGTGAAAGCGTAGCACTCTGAGAGCGCAGGGGCGGCAGGCCAGAACGCCATTGACCAAAAGATTCATTCAAACTGCCAAGACAGGCCCGTTTTCATCCCAAAATCAAAACAAACTAAAAATGTAGATATTTTGCATTGTGACCTTTGAAATTAAAACAAACTCATGACGATTTTTTCAAATCAAATTTTTTCACAAATTCTCATTATTGTGATGTGGATTCAAATATTCTCCATATGTGAAGAAATACATACTTTCAACTCTAGGTATACGTTTTGCACTCATGAATTTAACTTGTGTTTGTCTAAATAAAATAAAAAAGAAAGATTTAACCAAATTAATACATTTGTTAAATAATTCAATAACAATGTTTTCAGAAATGAGTGATTATGATAATGTAAATCTGTGAGTTAAATGTTTGTATATAAACACACATATACGTGTGTATTTATTTATACACATATGTGTGTGTGTGTATATATATATATATATATTATATATATATATATATATATATATATATATATATATATATATATATATATAGTGGTCAAATCGATATAACCAATCAATCATCTAAAATATTAGTTTGTTTACATATATGTATTTGTATCTCTAAATCAATATATACACACACATGTAAAACATTTTTAAATCTATATATATATAGATGTGTGTATATTTTGATATAGATGTGTGTGTATGATCGTGTGTGTGTATATATATATATATATATATATATATATATATATATATATATATATATAATATATATATATATAAAATACACACATATATCATGTGTAAACAAACTTTTATTTCAGATTTGATTAACCGCGTTTAATCGATTTGACAGCCCTTATGAATACACAATATATGAGTACACACACACACACACATCTTGATTTTGTGGTGAAATATGGCCTCAGTTCCAGTGATTTCGAATTGGAGGCTGAAGCTCTCGCTCTCTGGTTGTGTGTTTGTGTGTGTGTGTGTAATTTCACGCTCTGGTTCTTGAGCACAGATTCACATTACTGAATTATTTCTCTGAAATGAGGTGAAATTGTGTCATTTTTGATGCGCGGCAGACGTGGCACTGTCCTCGGATCCCTGACACGATAATGTGAGTTTATTTCGGGACTAAAATCGTGAGAGTGCAGTATTTATTACAAGTGCGTCTGACAGCGGCGTAGAGAGCGCTCTAGTTCTATAGGGCGGCTGCTTTTTAACGTGTCTTTTTAAGTGTTCTGGAAGCTCTTTGGCTGTTCAGATTGTAGTTTATTTCATGTTTCATGAATTATTTGAAGTGATACTAGTCTAAACCACTGGAGCACAAAAGCGTGCAGCTGTGGTTCGGTGCATTGCATTATGGGTAATAATATCAAGGCTCATATGGAGGACTGTTTTTGAATTTATTAAAATAAATCAACACCAAATATTTATTTTTATCCAAATGACCCTGTTTGAATGAGTATCTACCTAGTGAAACCCCCGGGACGATGGATTATTAAGTGGCTTTCATTTTGACTTTTATTTCCGACTGATCCATGTAAACCAAACAACTCTGACTCTGTATATGAACTGAATCCTGTACATGTGTGAATACTCTCCTCTGTTCGGATGAATCTGATGATTTTAGTATTAAAGTAGAAGCGACTGCTTTCACGGTTGTTTCAGAGTTTATTTACTAGAGCTGATTTGTATGTATAGTCAAATGTGAAAAGATGTTCAGCAGCTGAATAAATAATTCTATGGGAAACGTCCTGCGGTTGGTGTTTTTATTTTTATTTTTCAGACCCGAGTGAAAAATGAGTGTCAGCACATGGGATGAGATGTTATTTTAAAGGGGTCATGACGTGAAAAATCAAACTGGCCTTGATCTTTTGACATAAGAGGGTTTTGTACCATTAAAACATCCTGATTATAAACACAGCATTTATTTAACCAAGTCAACACCTCAAAGTCATTGTGCTCCTCAAACCATTCCTGATATTTCTTGGTCTGCAACAATGCTTAGGTAGGTGGTACGTGTCAAAGTAACATCCACATGGATGGCAGGACCCAAGGTTTCCCAGCAGAACATTGCCCAAAGCATCACACTGCCTCCGCCGGCTCGCCTTCTTCCCATAGTGCATCCTGGTGCCATGTGTTCCCCAGGGAAGAGACGCACGCACCCGGCCATCCACGTGATGTAAAAGAAAACGTGATTCATCAGACCAGGCCACCTTCTTCCATTGCTCCGTGGTCCAGTTCTGATGCTCACGTGCCACTGTTGGTGCTTTCGGCGGTGGACAGGGGTCAGCATGGGCACCCTGACTGGTCAGCGGCTATGCCGCCCCATACGCAACAAACTGAGATGCACTGTGTATTCAGACACCTTTCTATCAGAACCAGCATTAACTTCTTGAGCAGTTTGAGCTCCAGTAGCTCGTCTGTTTGATCGGACCACACGGGCCAGCCTTCGCTCCCCACGTGCATCAATGAGCCTGAGCCGCCCATGACCCTGTGGCCGGTTCTCCACTGTTCCTTCCTTGGAGCACTTTTGATAGATCCTGACCACTGCAGACCAGGAACACCCCACAAGAGCTGCAGTTTTGGAGATGCTCTGACCCAGTCGTCCAGCCATCCTTACGCTTGCCCATTTTTCCTGCTTCTAACACATCAACTTTGAGGACAAAATGTTCACTTGCTGCCTAATATATCCCACCCACTAACAGGTGCAGTGATTGAGATAATCAGTGTTATATACTTTTATAACTTTATTTAAATTACAAAAATTAATTGACAACAAAAACCAGCATTCTGTCAAGTTTTTGGTCAATTTCCCATAAATTGCATGATTTATGGACAAGCAACAAAACAAAACATAACCGTACTGCAAATGTGCAGAAATTCATCTCAATATTATATTAGTTTTTTTTTTCATCTCAACAAATGTGAGAGAAATAAATTAGCTTACAAGATTGTTTTAATATAAAACAAATCAAAGATCAGCAACAGGGATATTCATACCCCTGACAATGATAGAAAACATAATTTATACTTTTTAAGACCACTGTGAAAGCCAACGATATTGGTGATGTATTTTTGTAGGCCAAAAAAAATCTTTTTTATCACTTCCGGTTCCCTCGTCCTTAAGTCAATGGGTTTTTTTTAATGTGATTTTTGTTTAAATGGCTGAAATAAGGTCTGTGGTGAACTCAACATCAAGACACTTTCACGGTTTATTCTACGACATCAGTATTACCCACTCGTGATTATTGTTTTTTAAAGACGTTACTTGTCTAGAAATAGGCGTTTGCTAACAAGTGTCTAAATGGGACTACAGAGGCTGTCGAGGAGATTAAACCTGGCCTTGCCTAAATAAAGACTGAAAGAGTGGTTAATGGTAGTGGCGTTGGAGTCATGTGACTGTGGTGTCATTTGTTTATAGCCTACCTTTAGCTTTTTACTTCTGGCAATTGTCTAAATTGATAAAACTTGTGTTCATCGGTGATAATTATCTTGATGGACAAAACGTGTATCATATATCATAAACTTGTGTTGATCACAGAGCTTATTTTCTCCAATGATCCAAAAGCATATGGAAAAATCCTATTGGGTTTTTGTAGAGGGAAACCTAGTGTGATGCAAACTTTCGGGTTGGCCTACAAATTGACATCATCCCTGCACCACTCTATTCTACTATTCGTAAACAGCATGACGTATGTGCAAATTCTGGGAAATGCAAGTACGGAGCACATGGTAGCTTGACTCTTCCTCATCACGATCTTCATCCGTCGATCGTCTGGAAGCACATGGGTTCAGAGAGCAGCCTGACGGCTCTGTCTTCTTCCTGCATGTGATCCAGTCTCGTTTCATCACTCCTCTCTTCCTCCTCCTCTTCTCTCGTCTGCTTCTCTCCTCCACTCAATCCCATAATTCCATCCTGCTGCGTCTCGCCGTCATTATCCTCGCCCTCCTCTTCGGTTTCTCCGTGTTCGTCAGGCTCCACGGCAGTAGACCCTTCCCCTGAATTTTTAATAAGTATTAAAAACTTGTATATATAACTTATTAATTTGTGTGAGTGTGTGTGTGTGTGTACCCTCGCTGCTGTTGTCCTGTCCCTGTGTCCCATCAGCGCCCTGTGCATCTCCTGCCGCCCCCCCCGCCAGCGGACACTTGTGATCCCGGTAGTATTTCTGGCGGGTAAAGCCCTTGTTGCAGGCGGAGCAGCGGAAGCGGTAGTTGTCCGTGTGTGAGCGCTGGTGTTCCAGCATGTGAGCTCGACGACTGAACGACTTCTGACAGAACTGACACTTATACGGCTTAATACCTGCACGAGACAAAACAACGCACTTACAGTTCCAAAATACTCTATGAAAAAAACTTGATATTAAGATTTTAAAGCTTGTCAGAGAATGTTTAATGAATAAAACATTTTCATTAAATATTTTTAAACAAGAATGTAATGGATATTACATATATAAACTATTATATATAAACTCTCTCTCTCTAGCTATCTTTATATATATATATATATATATATATATATATACATACATACATACATACATACATACATACATATATACATACATACATACAGTGGGTACGGAAAATATTTAGGCACCCGTAAATTTTTCACTTTTTGTTACATTGCAGCCATTTGCTAAAATCATTTAAGTTAATTTTTCTCATTAATGTACACACAGCACCCCATATTGACAGAAAAACACAATTTTTGACATTTTTGCAGATTTATTAAAAAAGGAAATATAACATGTCCTCAGTATTCAGACCCTTTGCTGTGACACTCATATATTTAACTCAGGTGCTGTCCATTTCTTCTGACCAAGGTTACAAAACATCTCTGCTGCACTTAAGGTTCCTAAGATCACAGCGGCCTCCATAATCCTTAAATGGAAGGCGTTTGGGACAGAACCCTTCCTAGAGCTAGCCGTCCAGCCAAACTGAGCTATCTGGGGAGAAGAGCCTTGGTGAGAGAGGTAAAGAAGAACCCAAAGATCACTGTGGCTGAGCTCCAGAGATGCAGTCGGGAGATGGGAGAAAGCTGTAGAAAGTCAACCATCACTGCAGCCCTCCACCAGTCGGGGCTTTATGGCAGAGTGGCCCGATGAAAGCCTCTCCTCAGTGCAAGACACATGAAAGCCTGCATGGAGTTTGCTAAAAAAACACCTGAAGGACTCAAAGATGATGAGAGACCAAGATAGAACTTTTTGGCCTTAATTCTAAGCGGGATGTGTGGAGAAAACCAGGCACTGCTCATCACCTGTCCAATACAGTCCCAACAGTGAAGCATGGTGGTGGCAGCATCATGTTGTGGGGGTGTTTTCCAGCTGCAGGGAAAGTAGGAGGGAAAGATGAATGCGGCCAAGTACAGGGATATCCTGGATGAAAACCTTCTCCAGAGTGCTCAAGACCTCAGACTGGGCCGAAGGTTCACCTTCCAACAAGACAATGACCCTAAGCACACAGCTAAAATAACTAAGGAGTGCCTTCACAACAACTCTGTGACTGTTCTTTAATGGCCCAGCCAGAGCCCTGACTTAAACCCAATTGAGCATCTCTGGAGAGACCTGAAAATGGCTGTCCACCAACGTTTACCATCCAACCTGACAGAACTGGAGAGGATCTTCAAGGAGGAATGGCAGAGGATCCCCAAATCCAGGTGTGAAAAACTTGTTGCATCTTTCCTAAAAAGGCTGTATTAGATCAAAAGGGTGCTTCTATTAAATACTGAGCAAAGGGTCTGAATCATGGGCGTCGAAAGCAAAAAAAATGTATGTGGGTCCTCAGAAATGTTTCAAAAAGACAAAATTACGGAAATCGCCATATCATTGAGAGCGGCAGTAGTGTAAGACACAGCATCTAGTTTTGACACAAATCGACCCGCCGTTCGAGTCCGCCTTTCGCAGAACTTAATCTTCTCCCTTTTCCCATCACATATCAGATCGGAAAGGCATTTATTTTCAATAAAAATGTAGAAAATATTAGAAAAGTGGAAATAAAGCTTCTAACATGTGTTTAATAATAAGTGTTTAGGGGTAGGTAAACAGACATGTGCTGAATTTTAGAGACGATAAAAGTGATTGGGTCCAATATCATTGAACGTGAAAAGTGGGTGGGTCTTGTCCCACCCACATACAATGGTTCCGACGCCCATGGTCTGAATACTTAGGACCATGTGATATTTCAGTTTTTGTTTTTTAATAAATCTGCAAAAATGTCAACAATTCTGTGTTTTTCTGTCAATATGGGGTGTTGTGTGTACATTAAGGAGAAAAAATGACCTTAAATTATTTTAGCAAATGGCTGCAATATAACAGTGAAAAATGTAAGGGGGTCTGAATACTTTCTGTACCCACTGTGTGTATGTATATATGTGTATATATATATATATATATATATATATATATATATATATATATATATATATATATATATATATATATATATATATATATATATATACTCTAACCTAAAGGATTATTAGGAACACCATACTAATACTGTGTTTGACCCCCTTTCGCCTTCAGAACTGCCTTAATTCTATGTGGCATTGATTCAACAAGGTGCTGAAAGCATTCTTTAGAAATGTTGGCCCATATTGATAGGATAGCATCTTGCAGTTGATGGAGATTTGTGGGATGCATGCACATCCAGGGCACGAAGCTCCCGTTCCACCACATCCCAAAGATGCTCTATTGGGTTGAGATCTGGTGACTGTGGGGCCATTTTAGTACAGTGAACTCATTGTCATGTTCAAGAAACCAATTTGAAATGACTCGAGCTTTGTGACATGGTGTATTATCCTGCTGGAAGTAGCCATCAGAGGATGGGCACATGGTGGTCATAAAGGGATGGACATGGTCAGAAACAATGCTCAGGTAGGCCGTGGCACTTAAACGATGCCCAATTGGCACTAAGGGGCCTAAAGTGTACCAAGAAAACATCCCCCACACCATTACACCACCACCACCAGCCTGCACAGTGGTAACAAGGCATGATGGGTCCATGTTCTCATTCTGTTTACGCCAAATTCTGACTCTACCATCTGAATGTCTCAACAGAAATCGAGACTCATCAGACCAGGCAACATTTTTCCAGTCTTCAACTGTCCAATTTTGGTGAGGTTGTGCAAATTGTAGCCTCTTTTTCCTATTTGTAGTGGAGATGAGTGGTACCCGGTGGGGTCTTCTGCTGTTGTAGCCCATCCGCCTCAAGGTTGTGCGTGTTGTGGCTTCACAAATGCTTTGCTGCATACCTCGGTTGTAACGAGTGGTTATTTCAGTCAAAGTTGCTCTTCTATCAGCTTAATTCAGTCGGCCCATTCTCCTCTGACCTCTAGCATCAACAAGGCATTTTCACCCACAGGACTGCCACATACTGGATGTTTTTCCCTTTTCACACCATTCTTTGTAAACCCTAGAAATGGTTGTGTGTGAAAATCCCAGTAACTGAGCAGATTGTGAAATACTCAGACCGGCCCGTCTGGCACCAACAACCATGCCACGCTCAAAATTGCTTAAATCCCCTTTCTTTCCCATTCGGACATTCAGTTTGGAGTTCAGGAGATTGTCTTGACCAGGACCACACCCCTAAATACACTGAAGCAACTGCCATGTGATTGGTTGATTAGATAATTCTATTAATGAGAAATTAAACAGGTGTTCCTAATAATACTTTAGGTGTATGTGTGTGTGTATATATATATATATATAAAAACATGGGTGTCAAGCGATTATATAATTTTTTATCTAATTAATTACACGATGTGGCAATTAATTAATCAAATAAACTGAATTTATTACACAAACTTGTAGGCTTCAACGGCCATGAGGGTAAATGATGACAGAATTTTAATTTTTACTGGTTTGTTACTCATGTGATATCGCGCTTGTTACTCGTGTGATATCGCTCTTGTTACTCGTGTGATATCGCTCGTTACTCGTGTGATATCGCTCATGTTACTCGTGTGATATCGCTCATGTTACTCGTGTGATATCGCTCTTGTTACTCGTGTGATATCGCTCTTGTTACTCGTGTGATATCGCTCTTGTTACTCGTGTGATATCGCGCTTGTTACTCGTGTGATATCGCGCTTGTTACTCGTGTGATATCGCGCTTGTTACTCGTGTGATATCGCTCTTGTTACTCGTGTGATATCGCTCTTGTTACTCGTGTGATATCGCTCTTGTTACTCGTGTGATATCGCTCTTGTTACTCGTGTGATATCGCTCTTGTTACTCGTGTGATATCGGTCTTGTTACTCGTGTGATATCGCTTGTTACTCGTGTGATATCGCTCTTGTTACTCGTGTGATATCGCCTTGTTACTCGTGTGATATCGCTCTTGTTACTCGTGTGATATCGCTCTTGTTACTCGTGTGATATCGTTCTTGTTACTCGTGTGATATCGCTCTTGTTACTCGTGTGATATCGCTCTTGTTACTCGTGTGATATCGCTCTTGTTACTCGTGTGATATCGCTCTTGTTACTCGTGTGATATCGCTCTTGTTACTCTTGTGATATCGCTCTTGTTACTCGTGTGATATCCGCGCTTGTTACTCGTGTGATATCGCTCTTGTTACTCGTGTGATATCGCTCTTGTTACTGCGTGTGATATCGCGCTTGTTACTCGTGTGATATCGCTCTTGTTACTCGTGTGATATCGCTCTTGTTACTCGTGTGATATCGCTCTTGTTACTCGTGTGATATCGCTCTTGTTTGGATATCGCTCTTGTTACTCGTGTGATATCGGTCTTGTTACTCGTGTGATATCGCTCGTTACTCGTGTGTGATATCGCTCTTGTTACTCGTGTGATATCGCTTGTTACTCGTGTGATATCGCTCTTGTTACTCGTGTGATGATATCGCTCTTGTTACTCGTGTGATATCGCTCTTGTTACTCGTGTGATATGTTTCTTGTTACTAGTGTGATATCGCTCTTGTTACTCGTGTGATATCGCGCTTGTTACTCGTGTGATATCGCTCTTGTTACTCGTGTGATATCGCTCTTGTTACTCGTGTGATATCGCTCTTGTTACTCGTGTGATATCGCTCTCGTTACTCGTGTGATAACGCTCTTGTTACTCGTGTGATATCGCTCTTGTTACTCGTGTGATATCGCTCTTGTTACTCGTGTGATATCGCGCTTGTTACTCGTGTGATATCGCTCTTGTTACTCGTGTGATATCGCTCTTGTTACTCTTGGCATTTATTTTCAATAAAATGTAGAAAATATTAGAAAAGTGGAAATAAAGCTTCTAACATGTGTTTAATAATAAGTGTTTAGGGTAGGTAAACAGACATGTGCTGAATTTTAGAGACGATAAAAGTGATTGGGTCCAATATCATTGAACGTGAAAAGTGGGTGGGTCTTGTCCCACCCACATACAATAGTTCCGGCAGCCCATGGTCTGAATACTTAGGACCATGTGATATTTCAGTTTTTGTTTTTTAATAAATCTGCAAAAATGTCAACAATTCTGTGTTTTTCTGTCAATATGGGGTGTTGTGTGTACATTAAGGAGAAAAATGACCTTTAATTATTTTAGCAAATGGCTGCAATATAACAGTGAAAAATGTAAGGGGTCTGAATACTTTCTGTACCCACTGTGTGTTATGTATATATGTGTATATATGTGTATATATATATATATATATATATATATATATATATATATATATATATATATATATATATATATATATATATATATATACCTAAAGGATTATTAGGAACACCATACTAATACTGTGTTTGACCCCCTTTCGCCTTTAGAACTGCCTTAATTCTACGTGGCATTGATTCAACAAGGTGCTGAAAGCATTCTTTAGAAATGTTGGCCCATATTGATAGGATAGCATCTTGCAGTTGATGGAGATTTGTGGGATGCATGCACATCCAGGGCACGAAGCTCCCGTTCCACCACATCCCAAAGATGCTCTATTGGGTTGAGATCTGGTGACTGTGGGGGCCATTTTAGTACAGTGAACTCATTGTCATGTTCAAGAAACCAATTTGAAATGATTCGAGCTTTGTGACATGGTGTATTATCCTGCTGGAAGTAGCCATCAGAGGATGGGTACATGGTGGTCATAAAGGGATTGACATGGTCAGAAACAATGCTCAGGTAGGCCGTGGCATAGCGATGCCCAATTGGCACTAAGGGGCCTAAAGTGTACCAAGAAAACATCCCCCACACCATTACACCACCACCACCAGCCTGCACAGTGGTAACAAGGCATGATGGATCCATGTTCTCATTCTGTTTACGCCAAATTCTGACTCTACCATCTGAATGTCTCAACAGAAATCGAGACTCATCAGACCAGGCAACATTTTTCCAGTCTTCAACTGTCCAATTTTGGTGAGGTTGTGCAAATTGTAGCCTTTTTGTAGTGGAGATGAGTGGTACCCGGTGGGGTCTTCTGCTGTTGTAGCCCATCCGCCTCAAGGTTGTGCGTGTTGTGGCTTCACAAATGCTTTGCTGCATACCTCGGTTGTAACGAGTGGTTATTTCAGTCAAAGTTGCTCTTCTATCAGCTTAATTCAGTCGGCCCATTCTCCTCTGACCTCTAGCATCAACAAGGCATTTTCACCCACAGGACTGCCACATACTGGATGTTTTTCCCTTTTCACACCATTCTTTGTAAACCCTAGAAATGGTTGTGTGTGAAAATCCCAGTAACTGAGCAGATTGTGAAATACTCAGACCGGCCCGTCTGGCACCAACAACCATGCCACGCTCAAAATTGCTTAAATCCCTTTCTTTCCCATTCGGACATTCAGTTTGGAGTTCAGGAGATTGTCTTGACCAGGACCACACCCCTAAATACACTGAAGCAACTGCCATGTGATTGGTTGATTAGATAATTCTATTAATGAGAAATTAAACAGGTGTTCCTAATAATACTTTAGGTGTATGTGTGTGTGTGTATATATATATATATATATATATATAAAAACATGGGTGTCAAGCGATTATATAATTTTTTATCTAATTAATTACACGATGTGGCAATTAATTAATCAAATAAACTGAATTTATTACACAAACTTGTAGGCTTCAACGGCCATGAGGGTAAATGATGACAGAATTTTAATTTTTACTGGTTTGTTACTTGTGATATCGCGCTTGTTACTCGTGTGATATCGCTCTTGTTACTCGTGTGATATCGCTCGTTACTCGTGTGATATCGCTCATGTTACTCGTGTGATATCGCTCTTGTTACTCGTGTGATATCGCTTGTTACTCGTGTGATATCGCTCTTGTTACTCGTGTGATATCGCTCTTGTTACTCGTGTGATATCTTGTTACTCGTGTGATATCGCGCTTGTTACTCGTGTGATATCGCTCTTGTTACTCGTGTGATATCGCTCTTGTTACTCGTGTGATATCGCTCTTGTTACTCGTGTGATATCGCTCTTGTTACTCGTGTGATATCGCTCTTGTTACTCGTGTGATATCGCTCTTGTTACTCGTGTGATATCGGTCTTGTTACTCGTGTGATATCGCGCTTGTTACTCGTGTGATATCGCTCTTGTTACTCGTGTGATATCGCTCTTGTTACTCGTGTGATATCGCTCTTGTTACTCGTGTGATATCGTTCTTGTTACTCGTGTGATATCGCTCTTGTTACTCGAGTGATATCGCTCTTGTTACTCGTGTGATATCGCTCTTGTTACTCGTGTGATATCGCTCTTGTTACTCGTGTGATATCGCTCTTGTTACTCGTGTGATATCGCTCTTGTTACTCTTGTGATATCGCTCTTGTTACTCGTGTGATATCGCCTTGTTACTCGTGTGATATCGCTCTTGTTACTCGTGTGATATCGCTCTTGTTACTCGTGTGATATCGCGCTTGTTACTCGTGTGATATCGCTCTTGTTACTCGTGTGATATCGCTCTTGTTACTCGTGTGATATCGCTCTTGTTACTCGTGTGATATCGCTCTTGTTACTCGTGTGATATCGCTCTTGTTACTCGTGTGATATCGGTCTTGTTACTCGTGTGATATCGCTCTTGTTACTCGTGTGATATCGCTCTTGTTACTCGTGTGATATCGCTCTTGTTACTCGTGTGATATCGCTCTTGTTACTCGTGTGATATCGCTTGTTACTCGTGTGATATCGCTCTTGTTACTCGTGTGATATCGCTCTTGTTACTCGTGTGATATCGCTCTTGTTACTCGTGTGATATCGCTCTTGTTACTCGTGTGATATCGCTCTTGTTACTCGTGTGATATCGCTCTTGTTACTCGTGGTGATATCGCTCTTGTTACTCGTGTGATATCGCTCTTGTTACTCGTGTGATATCGCTCTTGTTACTCGTGTGATATCGCTCTTGTTACTCGTGTGATATCGCTCTTGTTACTCGTGTGATATCGCTCTTGTTACTCGTGTGATATCGCGCTTGTTACTCGTGTGATATCGCTCTTGTTACTCGTGTGATATCGCTCTTGTTACTCGTGTGATATCGCTTGTTACTCGTGGTGATATCGCGCTTGTTACTCGTGTGATATCGCTCTTGTTACTCGTGTGATATCGCTCTTGTTACTCGTGTGATATCGCTTGTTACTCGTGTGATATCGCTCTTGTTACTCGTGTGATATCGCTCTTGTTACTCGTGTGATATCGCTCTTGTTAGTCGTGTGATATCGCTCTTGTTACTCGTGTGATATCGCTCTTGTTACTCGTGTGATATCGCTCTTGTTACTCGTGTGATATCGCTCTTGTTACTCGTGTGATATCGCTCTTGTTACTCGTGTGATATCGCGCTTGTTACTCGTGTGATATCGCTCTTGTTACTCGTGTGATATCGCGCTTGTTACTCGTGTGATATCGCGCTTGTTACTCGTGTGATATCGCGCTTGTTACTCGTGTGATATCGCTCTTGTAACTCGTGTGATATCGCTCTTGTTACTCGTGTGATATCGCTCTTGTTACTCGTGTGATATCGGTCTTGTTACTCGTGATATCGGTCTTGTTACTCGTGTGATATCGCTCTTGTTACTCGTGTGATATCGCGCTTGTTACTCGTGTGATATCGCTCTTGTTACTCGTGTGATAACGCTCTTGTTACTCGTGTGATATCGCTCTTGTTACTCGTGTGATATCGCTCTTGTTACTCGTGTGATATCGCTCTTGTTACTCTGCGTGTGATATCGCGCTTGTTACTCGTGTGATATCGCTCTTGTTACTCGTGTGATATCGCTCTTGTTACTCGTGTGATATCGCTCTTGTTACTCGTGTGATATCGCTCTTGTTACTCGTGTGATATCGCTCTTGTTACTCGTGTGATATCGCTCTTGTTACTCGTGTGATATCGCTCTTGTTACTCGTGTGATATCGCTCTTGTTACTCGTGTGATATCGCTCTTGTTACTCGTGTGATATCGCTCTTGTTACTCGTGTGATATCGCTCTTGTTACTCGTGTGATATCGCTTGTTACTCGTGTGATATCGCTCTTGTTACTCGTGTGATATCGCTCTTGTTACTCGTGTGATATCGCTCTTGTTACTCGTGTGATATCGCTCTTGTTACTGCGTGTGATATCGCTCTTGTTACTCGTGTGATATCGCTCTTGTTACTCGTGTGATATCGCTCTTGTTACTGCGTGTGATATCGCTCTTGTTACTCGTGTGATATCGCTCTTGTTACTCGTGTGATATCGCGCTTGTTACTCGTGTGATATCGCTCTTGTTACTCGTGTGATATCGCTCTTGTTACTCGTGTGATATCGCTCTTGTTACTCGTGTGATATCGCTCTTGTTACTCGTGTGATAACGCTCTTGTTACTCGTGTGATATCGCTCTTGTTACTCGTGTGATATCGCTCTTGTTACTCGTGTGATATCGCGCTTGTTACTCGTGATATCGCTCTTGTTACTCGTGTGATATCGCTCTTGTTACTCTTGGCATTTATTTTCAATAAAAATGTAGAAAATATTAGAAAAGTGGAAATAAAGCTTCTAACATGTGTTTAATAATAAGTGTTTAGGGGTAGGTAAACAGACATGTGCTGAATTTTAGAGACGATAAAAGTGATTGGGTCCAATATCATTGAGATGAAAAGTGGGTGGGTCTTGTCCCACCCACATACAATATTCCGGCATGGTCTGAATACTTAGGACCATGTGATATTTCAGTTTTGTTTTTAAATAAATCTGCAAAAATGTCAACAATTCTGTGTTTTTCTGTCAATATGGGGTGTTGTGTGTACATTAAGGAGAAAAATGACCTTTAATTATTTTTGCAAATGGCTGCAATATAACAGTGAAAAATGTAAGGGGGTCTGAATACTTTCTGTACCCACTGTGTGTATGTATATATGTGTATATATGTGTATATATATATATATATATATATATATATATATATATATATATATATATATATATATATATATATATATATATATATACTCTAACCTAAAGGATTATTAGGAACACCATACTAATACTGTGTTTGACCCCGCCTTTAGAACTGCCTTAGTTCTACGTGGCATTGATTCAACAAGGTGCTGAAAGCATTCTTTAGAAATGTTGGCCCATATTGATAGGATAGCATCTTGCAGTTGATGGAGATTTGTGGGATGCATGCACATCCAGGGCACGGCTCCCGTTCCACCACATCCCAAAGATGCTCTATTGGGTTGAGATCTGGTGACTGTGGGGGCCATTTTAGTACAGTGAACTCATTGTCATGTTCAAGAAACCAATTTGAAATGATTCGAGCTTTGTGACATGGTGTATTATCCTGCTGGAAGTAGCCATCAGAGGATGGGTACATGGTGGTCATAAAGGGATGGACATGGTCAGAAACAATGCTCAGGTAGGCCGTGGCACTTAAACGATGCCCAATTGGCACTAAGGGGCCTAAAGTGTACCAAGAAAACATCCCCCACACCATTACACCACCACCACCAGCCTGCACAGTGGTAACAAGGCATGATGGATCCATGTTCTCATTCTGTTTACGCCAAATTCTGACTCTACCATCTGAATGTCTCAACAGAAATCGAGACTCATCAGACCAGGCAACATTTTCCAGTCTTCAACTGTCCAATTTTGGTGAGGTTGTGCAAATTGTAGCCTCTTTTTCCTATTTGTAGTGGAGATGAGTGGTACCCGGTGGGGTCTTCTGCTGTTGTAGCCCATCCGCCTCAAGGTTGTGCGTGTTGTGGCTTCACAAATGCTTTGCTGCATACCTCGGTTGTAACGAGTGGTTATTTCAGTCAAAGTTGCTCTTCTATCAGCTTAATTCAGTCGGCCCATTCTCCTCTGACCTCTAGCATCAACAAGGCATTTTCACCCACAGGACTGCCACATACTGGATGTTTTTCCCTTTTCACACCATTCTTTGTAAACCCTAGAAATGGTTGTGTGTGAAAATCCCAGTAACTGAGCAGATTGTGAAATACTCAGACCGGCCCGTCTGGCACCAACAACCATGCCACGCTCAAAATTGCTTAAATCCTTTCTTTCCCATTCGGACATACAGTTTGGAGTTCAGGAAATTGTCTTGACCAGGACCACACCCCTAAATGCATTGAAGCAACTGCCATGTGATTGGTTGATTAGATAATTTTATTAATGAGAAATTAAACAGGTGTTCCTAATAATACTTTAGGTGTATGTGTGTGTGTGTATATATATATATATATATATATATAAAAACATGGGTGTCAAGCGATTATATAATTTTTTATCTAATTAATTACACGATGTGGCAATTAATTAATCAAATAAACTGAATTTATTACACAAACTTGTAGGCTTCAACGGCCATGAGGGTAAATGATGACAGAATTTTAATTTTTACTGGTTTGTTACTCATGTGATATCGCGCTTGTTACTCGTGGTGATATCGCTCTTGTTACTCGTGTGATATCGCGCTTGTTACTCGTGTGATATCGCTCTTGTTACTCGTGTGATATCGCTCTTGTTACTCGTGTGATATCGCGCTTGTTACTCGTGTGATATCGCTCTTGTTACTCGTGTGATATCGCTCTTGTTACTCGTGTGATATCGCTTGTTACTCGTGTGATATCGCGCTTGTTACTCGTGTGATATCGCGCTTGTTACTCGTGTGATATCGCTCTTGTTACTCGTGGTGATATCGCTCTTGTTACTCGTGTGATATCGCTCTTGTTACTCGTGTGATATCGCTCTTGTTACTCGTGTGATATCGCTCTTGTTACTCGTGTGATATCGGTCTTGTTACTCGTGTGATATCGCGCTTGTTACTCGTGTGATATCGCTCTTGTTACTCGTGTGATATCGCGCTTGTTACTCGTGTGATATCGCTCTTGTTACTCGTGTGATATCGCTCTTGTTACTCGTGTGATATCGTTCTTGTTACTCGTGTGATATCGCTCTTGTTACTCGTGTGATATCGCTCTTGTTACTCGTGTGATATCGCTCTTGTTACTCGTGTGATATCGCTCTTGTTACTCGTGTGATATCGCTCTTGTTACTCGTGTGATATCGCTCTTGTTACTCTTGTGATATCGCTCTTGTTACTCGTGTGATATCGCGCTTGTTACTCGTGTGATATCGCTCTTGTTACTCGTGTGATATCGCTCTTGTTACTCGTGTGATATCGCTTGTTACTCGTGTGATATCGCTCTTGTTACTCGTGTGATATCGCTCTTGTTACTCGTGTGATATCGCTCTTGTTACTCGTGTGATATCGCTCTTGTTACTCGTGTGATATCGCTCTTGTTACTCGTGTGATATCGGTCTTGTTACTCGTGTGATATCGCTCTTGTTACTCGTGTGATATCGCTCTTGTTACTCGTGTGATATCGCGCTTGTTACTCGTGTGATATCGCTCTTGTTACTCGTGTGATATCGCTCTTGTTACTCGTGTGATATCGCTCTTGTTACTCGTGTGATATCGCTCTTGTTACTCGTGTGATATCGCTCTTGTTACTCGTGTGATATCGCTCTTGTTACTCGTGTGATATCGCCTTGTTACTCGTGTGATATCGCTCTTGTTACTCGTGTGATATCGCTCTTGTTACTCGTGTGATATCGCTCTTGTTACTCGTGTGATAACGCTCTTGTTACTCGTGTGTGATATCGCTCTTGTTACTCGTGTGATATCGCTCTTGTTACTCGTGTGATATCGGCTTGTTACTCGTGTGATATCGCTCTTGTTACTCGTGATATCGCTCTTGTTACTCGTGTGATATCGCGCTTGTTACTCGTGGTGATATCGCGCTTGTTACTCGTGGTGATATCGCTCTTGTTACTCGTGGTGATATCGCTCTTGTTACTCGTGTGATATCGCGCTTGTTACTCGTGTGATATCGCTCTTGTTACTCGTGGTGATATCGCGCTTGTTACTCGTGGTGATATCGCTCTTGTTAGTCGTGGTGATATCGCGCTTGTTACTCGTGGTGATATCGCGCTTGTTACTCGTGGTGATATCGCTCTTGTTACTCGTGTGATATCGCCTGTTACTCGTGGTGATATCGCCTTGTTACTCGTGTGATATCGCGCTTGTTACTCGTGGTGATATCGCTCTTGTTACTCGTGGTGATATCGCGCTTGTTACTCGTGGTGATATCGCGCTTGTTACTCGTGGTGATATCGCGCTTGTTACTCGTGGTGATATCGCTCTTGTAACTCGTGGTGATATCGCCTTGTTACTCGTGGTGATATCGCTCTTGTTACTCGTGGTGATATCGGTCTTGTTACTCGTGTGATATCGGTCTTGTTACTCGTGTGATATCGCCTTGTTACTCGTGGTGATATCGCGCTTGTTACTCGTGGTGATATCGCTCTTGTTACTCGTGGTGATAACGCTCTTGTTACTCGTGGTGATATCGCTTCTTGTTACTCGTGGTGATATCGCCTTGTTACTCGTGGTGATATCGCTCTTGTTACTCGTGTGATATCGCGCTTGTTACTCGTGGTGATATCGCCTTGTTACTCGTGTGATATCGCCTTGTTACTCGTGGTGATATCGGTCTTGTTACTCGTGGTGATATCGCCTTGTTACTCGTGGTGATATCGCTCTTGTTACTCGTGGTGATATCGCGCTTGTTACTCGTGGTGATATCGCTCTTGTTACTCGTGGTGATATCGCCTTGTTACTCGTGGTGATATCGCGCTTGTTACTCGTGGTGATATCGCCTTGTTACTCGTGATATCGCTCTTGTTACTCGTGGTGATATCGCGCTTGTTACTCGTGGTGATATCGCTCTTGTTACTCGTGGTGATATCGCTCTTGTTACTCGTGGTGATATCGCGCTTGTTACTCGTGGTGATATCGCCGCTTGTTACTCGTGGTGATATCGCTCTTGTTACTCGTGGTGATATCGCCTTGTTACTCGTGTGATATCGCGCTTGTTACTCGTGGTGATATCGCTCTTGTTACTCGTGGTGATATCGCGCTTGTTACTCGTGGTGATATCGCTTCTTGTTAGTCGTGGTGATATCGCGCTTGTTACTCGTGGTGATATCGCGCTTGTTACTCGTGGTGATATCGCCTTGTTACTCGTGGTGATATCGCTCTTGTTACTCGTGGTGATATCGCCTTGTTACTCGTGGTGATATCGCGCTTGTTACTCGTGGTGATATCGCTCTTGTTACTCGTGGTGATATCGCGCTTGTTACTCGTGTGATATCGCGCTTGTTACTCGTGGTGATATCGCGCTTGTTACTCGTGGTGATATCGCTCTTGTAACTCGTGGTGATATCGCTCTTGTTACTCGTGGTGATATCGCCTTGTTACTCGTGGTGATATCGGTCTTGTTACTCGTGGTGATATCGGTCTTGTTACTCGTGTGATATCGCCTTGTTACTCGTGATATCGCGCTTGTTACTCGTGGTGATATCGCTCTTGTTACTCGTGTGTGTGATATCGCTCTTGTTACTCGTGGTGATATCGCTCTTGTTACTCGTGGTGATATCGCGCTTGTTACTCGTGTGATATCGCTCTTGTTACTCGTGTGATATCGCTCTTGTTACTCGTGTGATATCGCTCTTGTTACTCGTGTGATATCGCTCTTGTTACTGGTGATATCGCTCTTGTTACTCGTGTGATATCGCTCTTGTTACTCGTGGTGATATCGCGCTTGTTACTCGTGTGATATCGCTTGTTACTCGTGTGATATCGCTCTTGTTACTCGTGTGATATCGCTCTTGTTACTCGTGTGATATCGCTCTTGTTACTCGTGTGATATCGCGCTTGTTACTCGTGTGATATCGCTCTTGTTACTCGTGTGATATCGCGCTTGTTACTCGTGTGATATCGCTCTTGTTACTCGTGTGATATCGCTCTTGTTACTCGTGTGATATCGGTCTTGTTACTCGGTCTTGTTACTCGTGTGATATCGCTCTTGTTACTCGTGTGATATCGCGCTTGTTACTCGTGTGATATCGCCGCTTGTTACTCGTGGTGATATCGCTCTTGTTACTCGTGTGATATCGCTCTTGTTACTCGTGTGATATCGCTCTTGTTACTGGGTGATATCGCTCTTGTTACTCGTGTGATATCGCTCTTGTTACTCTGTGATATCGCTCTTGTTACTCGTGTGATATCGCTCTTGTTACTCGTGTGATATCGCTCTTGTTACTCGTGTGATATCGCTCTTGTTACTCGTGTGATATCGCTCTTGTTACTCGTGTGATATCGCGCTTGTTACTCGTGTGATATCGCTCTTGTTACTCGTGTGATATCGCTCTTGTTACTCGTGTGATATCGCTCTTGTTACTCGTGTGATATCGCTCTTGTTACTCGTGGTGATATCGCTCTTGTTACTCGTGTGATATCGCGCTTGTTACTCGTGTGATATCGCTCTTGTTAGTCGTGTGATATCGCTCTTGTTACTCGTGTGATATCGCTTGTTACTCGTGTGATATCGCTCTTGTTACTCGTGTGATATCGCTCTTGTTACTCGTGTGATATCGCTCTTGTTACTCGTGTGATATCGCTTGTTACTCGTGTGATATCGCTCTTGTTACTCGTGGTGATATCGCGCTTGTTACTCGTGTGATATCGCTCTTGTTACTCGTGTGATATCGCGCTCGTGTGATATCGCTTGTTACTCGTGTGATATCGCTTGTTACTCGTGTGATATCGCTCTTGTTACTCGTGTGATATCGCTCTTGTTACTCGTGTGATATCGCTCTTGTTACTCGTGTGATATCGCTCTTGTTACTCGTGTGATATCGCTCTTGTTACTCGTGTGATATCGCTCTTGTTACTCGTGTGATATCGCTCTTGTTACTCGTGGTGATATCGCTCTTGTTACTCGTGTGATATCTTGTTACTCGTGATATCGCTCTTGTTACTCG
The DNA here is from genome assembly GCA_023029165.1 of Gobiocypris rarus. Lineage (NCBI taxonomy): Eukaryota > Metazoa > Chordata > Actinopteri > Cypriniformes > Gobionidae > Gobiocypris > Gobiocypris rarus. The sequence continues at coordinate 4,168,026 of CM040933.1, forward strand.
TGTGATATCGCTCTTGTTACTCGTGTGATATCGCTCTTGTTACTCGTGTGATATCGCGCTTGTTACTCGTGTGATATCGCTCTTGTTACTCGTGTGATATCGCTCTTGTTACTCGTGTGATATCGCTCTTGTTACTCGTGTGATATCGCTCTTGTTACTCGTGTGATATCGCTCTTGTTACTCGTGTGATATCGCTCTTGTTACTCGTGTGATATCGCTCTTGTTACTCGTGTGATATCGCTTGTTACTCGTGTGATATCGCTCTTGTTACTCGTGTGATATCGCTCTTGTTACTCGTGTGTGATATCGCGCTTGTTACTCGTGTGATATCGCGCTTGTTACTCGTGGTGATATCGCTCTTGTTACTCGTGTGATATCGCTCTTGTTACTCGTGTGATATCGCTCTTGTTACTCGTGTGATATCGCTCTTGTTACTCGTGTGATATCGCTTGTTACTCGTGTGATATCGCTCTTGTTACTCGTGTGATATCGCGCTTGTTACTCGTGTGATATCGCTCTTGTTACTCGTGTGATATCGCTCTTGTTACTCGTGTGATATCGCTCTTGTTACTCGTGTGATATCGCTCTTGTTACTCGTGTGATATCGCTCTTGTTACTCGTGTGATATCGCTCTTGTTACTCGTGTGATATCGCGCTTGTTACTCGTGTGATATCGCTTGTTACTCGTGTGATATCGCGCTTGTTACTCGTGTGATATCGCGCTTGTTACTCGTGTGATATCGCTCTTGTTACTCGTGGTGATATCGCTCTTGTTACTCGTGTGATATCGCTCTTGTTACTCGTGTGATATCGCTCTTGTTACTCGTGTGATATCGGTCTTGTTACTCGTGTGATATCGGTCTTGTTACTCGTGTGATATCGCTCTTGTTACTCGTGTGATATCGCGCTTGTTACTCGTGTGATATCGCCTTGTTACTCGTGTGATAACGCTCTTGTTACTCGTGTGATATCGCTCTTGTTACTCGTGTGATATCGCTCTTGTTACTCGTGTGATATCGCTCTTGTTACTCGTGTGATATCGCTCTTGTTACTCGTGTGATATCGCGCTTGTTACTCGTGTGATATCGCTCTTGTTACTCGTGTGATATCGCTCTTGTTACTCGTGTGATATCGCTCTTGTTACTCGTGTGATATCGCTCTTGTAACTCGTGTGATATCGCTCATATCGCTCTTGTTACTCGTGTGATATCGCCTTGTAACTCGTGTGATATCGCTCTTGTTACTCGTGTGATATCGCTCTTGTTACTCGTGGTGATATCGGTCTTGTTACTCGTGTGATATCGGTCTTGTTACTCGTGTGATATCGCTCTTGTTACTCGTGTGATATCGCGCTTGTTACTCGTGTGATATCTCTTGTTACTCGTGTGATAACGCTCTTGTTACTCGTGTGATATCGCTCTTGTTACTCGTGTGATATCGCTCTTGTTACTCGTGTGATATCGCTCTTGTTACTCGTGTGATATCGCTCTTGTTACTCGTGTGATATCGCTTGTTACTCGTGTGATATCGCTCTTGTTACTCGTGTGATATCGCTCTTGTTACTCGTGTGATATCGCTCTTGTTACTCGTGTGATATCGCTCTTGTTACTCGTGTGATATCGCTCTTGTTACTCGTGTGATATCGCTCTTGTTACTCGTGTGATATCGCGCTTGTTACTCGTGTGATATCGCGCTTGTTACTCGTGTGATATCGCTCTTGTTACTCGTGTGATATCGCTCTTGTTACTCGTGTGATATCGCTCTTGTTACTCGTGTGATATCGCTTGTTACTCGTGTGATATCGCTCTTGTTACTCGTGTGATATCGCGCTTGTTACTCGTGTGATATCGCTTGTTACTCGTGTGATATCGCTCTTGTTACTCGTGTGATATCGCTCTTGTTACTCGTGTGATATCGCTGCTTGTTACTCGTGTGATATCGCTCTTGTTACGTGTGATATCGCTCTTGTTACTCGTGTGATATCGCCGCTTGTTACTCGTGGTGATATCGCTCTTGTTACTCGTGTGATATCGCTCTTGTTACTCGTGTGATATCGCTCTTGTTACTCGTGTGATATCGCTCTTGTTACTCGTGTGATATCGCTCTTGTTACTCGTGTGATATCGCTCTTGTTGCTGATATCGCTCTTGTTACTCGTGTGATATCGCTCTTGTTACTCGTGTGATATCGCTCTTGTTACTCGTGTGATATCGCTCTTGTTACTCGTGTGATATCGCGCTTGTTACTCGTGTGATATCGCGCTTGTTACTCGTGTGATATCGCTCTTGTTACTCGTGTGATATCGCTCTTGTTACTCGTGTGATATCGCTTGTTACTCGTGTGATATCGCTCTTGTTACTCGTGTGATATCGCCTTGTTACTCGTGTGATATCGCTTGTTACTCGTGTGATATCGCTCTTGTTCGTGTGATATCGCTCTTGTTACTCGTGTGATATCGCTCTTGTTACTCGTGTGATATCGCTCTTGTTACTCGTGTGATATCGCTCTTGTTACTCGTGTGATATCGCTCTTGTTGCTCGTGTGATATCGCTCTTGTTACTCGTGTGATATCGCTCTTGTTACTCGTGTGATATCGCTCTTGTTGCTCGTGTGATATCGCTCTTGTTACTCGTGTGATATCGCTCTTGTTACTCGTGTGATATCGCTCTTGTTACTCGTGTGATATCGCTCTTGTTACTCGTGTGATATCGCTCTTGTTACTCGTGTGATATCGCTCTTGTTACTCGTGTGATATCGCTCTTGTTACTCGTGTGATATCGCTCTTGTTACTCGTGTGATATAGCTCTTGTTACTCGTGTGATATCGCTCTTGTTACTCGTGTGATATCGCTCTTGTTACTCGTGTGATATCGCTCTTGTTACTCGTGTGATATCGCTCTTGTTACTCGTGTGATATCGCTCTTGTTACTCGTGTGATATCGCTTGTTACTCGTGTGATATCGCTCTTGTTACTCGTGTGATATCGCTCTTGTTACTCGTGTGATATCGCTCTTGTTACTCGTGTGATATCGCTCTTGTTACTCGTGTGATATCGCCTTGTTACTCGTGTGATATCGCTCTTGTTGCTCGTGTGATATCGCTCTTGTTACTCGTGTGATATCGCTCTTGTTACTCGTGTGATATCGCTCTTGTTACTCGTGTGATATCGCTCTTGTTACTCGTGTGATATCGCTCTTGTTACTCGTGTGATATCGCTCTTGTTACTCGTGTGATATCGCTCTTGTTACTCGTGTGATATCGCTCTTGTTACTCGTGTGATATCGCTCTTGTTACTCGTGTGATATCGCTCTTGTTACTCGTGTGATATCGCTCTTGTTACTCGTGTGATATCGCTCTTGTTACTCGTGTGATATCGCTCTTGTTACTCGTGTGATATCGCTCTTGTTACTCGTGTGATATCGCTCTTGTTACGTGTGATATCGCTCTTGTTACTCGTGTGATATCGCTCTTGTTACTCGTGTGATATCGCTCTTGTTACTCGTGTGATATCGCTCTTGTTACTCGTGTGATATCGCTCTTTTTTTCGTGTGATATCGCTCTTGTTACTCGTGTGATATCGCTGCTCTTGTTACTCGTGTGATATCGCTCTTGTTACTCGTGTGATATCGCTCTTGTTACTCGTGTGATATCGCTCTTGTTACTCGTGTGATATCGCTCTTGTTACTCGTGTGATATCGCTCTTGTTACTCGTGTGATATCGCGCTTGTTACTCGTGTGATATCGCTCTTGTTGCTCGTGTGATATCGCTCTTGTTACTCGTGTGATATCGCTCTTGTTACTGTGATATCGCGCTTGTTACTCGTGTGATATCGCTCTTGTTACTCGTGTGATATCGCTCTTGTTACTCGTGTGATATCGCTCTTGTTACTCGTGTGATATCGCGCTCTTGTTACTCGTGTGATATCGCTCTTGTTACTCGTGTGATATCGCTCTTGTTACTCGTGTGATATCGCTCTTGTTACTCGTGTGATATCGCTCTTGTTACTCGTGTGATATCGCTCTTGTTACTCGTGTGATATCGCTCTTGTTACTCGTGTGATATCGCTCTTGTTACTCGTGTGATATCGCTCTTGTTACTCGTGTGATATCGCGCTTGTTACTCGTGTGATATCGCTCTTGTTACTCGTGTGATATCGCGCTTGTTACTCGTGTGATATCGCTCTTGTTACTCGTGTGATATCGCTCTTGTTACTCGTGTGATATCGCTCTTGTTGCTCGTGTGATATCGCTCTTGTTACTCGTGTGACATCGCTTGTTGCTCGTGTGATATCGCTCTTGTTGCTCGTGTGATATCGCTCTTGTTGCTCGTGTGATATCGCTCTTGTTACTCGTGTGATATCGCTCTTGTTACTCGTGTGATATCGCTCTTGTTACTCGTGTGATATCGCTCTTGTTACTCGTGTGATATCGCTCTTGTTACTCGTGTGATATCGCTCTTGTTACTCGTGTGATATCGCTCGTTACTCATGTGATATCGCTCTTGTTACTCGTGTGATATCGCGCTTGTTGCTCATGTGATATTTCTTAACTATATCATATGATATAAATACGAGACAAAAACGTATACAGGGGAGTTTTTATATTCAGATTGGAGTCTTGATCATCCTCACCTGAATGAGAGAGAATATGAGCTTTGAGTTTGTCGGGCCTGTTGAACTCTTTGGTGCAGCCCACATGAGTCCTGCAGAGGAAAGACAACAGAAATAATCAAACCTGTAACTTAACCTAAACCTAAAAGCCGATCTGACGCCTGTCACTCACCTGAAGGGACACTTGTACTTCTTGAAGGGTTCGTGAATCAGCATGTGCCTCTTTACTTTGTCCTTCCTGTTGAACGTGGCCTCACAGACAGAGCATTTATACGGTTTCTCTCCTGCAAAACATCAAAACCTCACCGAATGTCCCTGTAATTCATCAGGGTTATCACTCCATCAAAGCAGATTAATTCATTTACTTGTTTGTTTTGGAAAAAATAACATACTTAAATCTTTCAGGATGCTTTATTTAAAGTCCCTCTATTAAGCTATTTTAAAGATTCTTAATTTTGTTTTGGCGTCTCCTACAACAGGTTTACATGGATCAATGGTCAAAAAACACTTGAATTTTCTCATTAAATATATTGCAGCATCAGCTCATTTCACAAAGAGTCTGAAAACTGTTTGTTTGAATATTCATTCTCTGTAAACTCGGCGTTTCTGCGTGTTTCCTCTGCTCTGATTGGTCAGATGGTCCAGTCTGTTGTGATTGGTCTACTCTGCTCTGATTGGTCAGATGGCCCAGTCTGTTGTGATTGGTCTACTCTGCTCTGATTGGTCAGATGGCCCAGTCTGTTGTGATTGGTCTACTCTGATTGGTCAGATGGTCCAGTCTGTTGTGATTGGTCTGCTCTGCTCTGATTGGTCAGATGGCCCAGTCTGTTGTGATTGGTCTGCTCTGCTCTGATTGGTCAGATGGCCCAGTCTGTTGTGATTGGTCTACTCTGCTCTGATTGGTCAGATGGCTCAGTCTGTTGTGATTGGTCTACTCTGCTCTGATTGGTCAGATGGCTCAGTCTGTTGTGATTGGTCTACTCTGCTCTGATTGGTCAGATGGCTCAGGCTGTTGTGATTGGTCTGCTCTGCTCTGATTGGTCAGATGGCTCAGTCTGTTGTGATTGGTCTACTCTGCTCTGAATGATCAGATGGCTCAGTCTGTTGTGATTGGTCTACTCTGCTCTGAATGATCAGATGGCCCAGTCTGTTGTGATTGTCTACTCTGCTCTGATTGGTCAGATGGTCCAGTCTGTTGTGATTGGTCTGCTCTGCTCTGATTGGTCAGATGGCTCAGTCTGTTGTGATTGGTCTACTCTGCTCTGAATGATCAGATGGTCCAGTCTGTTGTGATTGTCTACTCTGCTCTGATTGGTCAGATGGTCCAGTCTGTTGTGATTGGTCTACTCTGCTCTGATTGGTCAGATGGTCCAGTCTGTTGTGATTGGTCTACTCTGCTCTGATTGGTCAGATGGCCCAGTCTGTTGTGATTGGTCTACTCTGCTCTGATAAAGTGATACGAAGAGTAACGATGGATTCAGTGTTTCTGTATCAATTCCAACTACAGTGTTTGAGGGTCAAAGTACACATTCACCGGCAGCCAATGAACACCGTAGACTGGCATTATGCAAATTTCTTACATTGTTACATAGGTTTGTAACAGGAAGTGAGACTGGCGACTCGTTTCAGTAGTTCAGAATTGATTCTTTCTTTTAGGAGACAATAACTCTTTTAAATAAATAAATCTTTAAAAGTTTGCAGAGCTTTTACATCCATAAATAGCTCTATTACACAACTAATATTTGAAAATAATGGGGCACTTAATAATTTCTGATGCAATCCATATACAAATTATATTACCTACATTACAATAAAACTGCATTTACGAGTAAAGGACCTTTCCTCCAAGTAGAGTGTGTCACCTGAGTGGATCTGTGTGTGTAGTTTGAGGTAGTGCTCAGTTTTGAAGAACTTTTTACAGATCTGACACTTGAATTTCCCGCCGACGCCGTGAGTGGAGAGATGCCTCCGGAAATACCTCTCGCACGGAAACACCTGCGGCATAAAAACACACTGACATTGTTTCTTCATTCTTCCTCAGAAACAGCAGCTAAAAGACACTGACTTTAAGAATATTAATATATGATGAAAAACTTAAGTGAAAATTAGAAATGTTGCTTTGGCAACTAATTGAAATAAGTTTATAAAGTTTAAAATAATTAATTAAATAAATTAATAAAAAAAAAAAAAAATCTAATTCAAAGTATTAATAAATACTATAACATGTACGAATAATAATCAAATGTGTTTATTGAAATAAAGCTCAAATAAAATATGAATATTAGAAATTATGCTTTAGAAACAAAATGTAATAAGTTTAAGCTGAATTACTAAAATTACTAAAACTGAAATAAAATAAATTAAAGCTAATTAGTATTATTTTCTCTCTAAAAAACGAATGAAAACATCAAAAGCACATAAAAAAATGACTAAAACAAACTAAAATTTGAATAAAAGCTAATTTAACACAGTAAACACTACACCAGGTTATGAATAATAATAACTATGAACTAAATTGAAATAAAGCAAAAAATAAATTATGTTAAAATAATAATTTAACTTTATTTTTATTTATAATAATTTTTTAAGTTATAAGTTGAAATAAAAATAAATACAAAAACTACTGAAAATTATACAAGCACATAAAAAATACTAAAATAAAATGAAATTAAACTGAAATTATAAAATTAAAAGCTCATTTATATTGACGCTGAAGTATTAAAATTACAAAAACAAACTGAAAAAAAAACTGACACAAAAATAAAAAACATAAAAATGACAAAAGCACATACAATTATAACTGAATTTTTCGAACCCCAAACTTAAACTGAAAATAAAAAATTAAAAGCTAATTTAAAATAGTAATAAATACTATAACAGTAGATAAATAATACTAAAACTATTAAAAAATAATTTCCGTTTACTGAAATCTTAAAAAACTTCATTTAAACTGACGTTTTAAAATGACTAAAACAAAATGAAATCAAATCAAATAAATTAAAAATAAATAGAAATATTTTAAAAAATGATAGTACAAAAATGGCAACGGCACATGACACAATTCCAAACGGCTTAGAGTAAAATGAGGATGATGAGACCGTAAGAGTAAGAGCTGGAGTACCTTCATGCAGTGTGGGCAGGGGTAGCTGTGTGTGGCGTTCAGCAGATGCTGCTCCAGAGCTTCCTGTGTGGAGTATTTACTCTGACACTTCATACATCTGAACACAAAAACAACCACCACACGCTCAAACAGCTCAACCTGAGCCAGGGCTCGACGGCGCCACCATTTCACTCGCATTTGCCACTAAAGATAGATGTGTGTGAACTGTGCAATGTATTCTCGAGCACGTGTGCGAATTAAAAAATCTGTTTTCTGAAAGGGGTGGTTGATTATGATTTGACTTTTTTAACTTTAGTTAGTGTGTAATGTTGCGGTTTGAGCATAAACAATATTTCCAAAGTTGTGACGCTCAAAGTTCAAAGCAAAGGGAGATATTTTCATTTACAGAAATCACTTTATGGACTACAACAAACGGCTGGTGGGAACTACACAAGCTTCCTTTAAACATAAAAGGCAGATCAGTTTCTGACAGCTTCAGAGCTGCTAACATGAGCTCTTGAAGCTCCGCCCTCTTCCTGAAAGGGGCGGGGAGAAGCAGCTCATTTGCATTTAAAGGGACACAAAAACGGCACGAAAAAGTAAAAAAACGACAATTTTAACATGCTATAAAAATGATCTGTGTGGTATTTTTGAGCTTAAACTTCACACACACACTCTGGGGACATCAGAGACTTATTTTAAATTTTGTAAAAGGGGCAATCAACCACGCCTTTAAATATAAAGATCATAAAAAGTCTTTAATACCTTAAATGGCATAACAAGCGTCTTCATGATCATTTTAAGGTGTCTTAATGTTTGGAGATGGAAAAACATAAATTGCGATACTGACTATTGTGATTATTAAACTTCAAAAGGCTGTGACTTCATTAAATAAATGTGAGCGCTTCATGTTTCAAAGCCTGACAGCTCGTGCAACAGTTCAATCAATGAATAGCACACATTTATGCCAAGATATTGCTTATGAACTAATGATCAATTGTGTTTACTTTATGGTGTTTATATTTTAATATGTTGTATACTATTGTTAGAATGCATATTTTATCTCCCTCGTCTGAATTTGAATGAGCAGCTGGTCATTAATATAGCAAAGACATTTAAAAATAAGAGTCCTGGTGTATTTCAGGCTTGTTTATTAATATTCGGTTGCACAAATTGTATGTAATTTTATTTAATTCCCATTTAATTTAAAATAAAGTATTGTAGCTTCTGTCTGGGATGCCCCATCACAGGAAGGAAAGACGAAGAACATTATTTGACCCATATTATTAAATATATAGATTTTACTAGTATCTGTTATTGTTAAATTTGGTACATTTTGTTAAAAATTTACAAAGCAACAAAATTACTAAAACCATATAGTTTCTCAGTGATATTAAAATAACACTAGTACGGCAAATCGGCTTATTCCAGTGTGTTTTATATAAACGCAGAAATTGTTTAAAGTTTTTAAATGCACTCCTACATTTTTTTTAACTTTGAAGCACAGGTGCACCTTGAGTAAAAAGTAAGCGTCAAGCCCTGACCTGAGCTATCATTACTGTGACCTGTAGAGCTGCTGAATGAAATCCAGTACTTGTTTCCTACTCATTTTGGGGTCTCAAAAATAGTGTGTTTAATTTAAATAATTTCTCACAAAATATGACGTGCATTTCATAGCATTTTTGTTTTTGGTAAGCCTTCGTGCTGGTGTAGTGTCGGCATGAGCGAGTCTGACCTGTAGTAGTTGGTCTCTTTGCGCTGGTTCTGCTGCGGACAGAAGCTGTGTGAGTACTGGTGAAGGCCGAGCTCGAAGAGCGACGGGAAGACTTTACTGCACTGGTGACAGCGGTACGTCAGCTGCTCCTGGTGTGTGTGGATGTGCTCCAGGAACTGATCCAGCTTCTGGAAGGTCTGAGAGCAGCTCTTCACCACACAGCGGTACACCTGCACAAAAACGACATTCGGATGACTGGCCATCCAACACACTTGACTTTTGCATGACATTCAGGGTTGGGTGAATCTGAGATGGAAGATGCTATTTCATATTTTTAGCAAGCATCTTTGTCGTTTAAAAAAAAAAATCAGTAAAACATGTAATATGTGATTTGTAATATCTTGACCATGTCTGTCCGTGTGGCACCTGTTCGTCTTTGTGCTGGGTCATGTGAGACTTCAGCTGGAAGTAGGTGCTGAATTTGGCAGAGCAGAACTGACACTGGTACGAGCTGTCGATGAGGATGATCTGCTTGTTCTGGTTGGTCCCGTTGCTCTGCTTCCCCTCCGCTGGACCCTGCGTCTCCTGGACCTCAGCGTCCTGCTCTTCAATGGCTAAAGACCAGGCAAGACCAATGAGTTTTAGAAATAACATCAATTCATAGCCCTGGGTATCGACACACATTTCACGATTCGATTCACAAGCTTATGATTCAATACCGACCTCCATTTAATTTAATTCTATATCCAAACCAGCAAAAAGGGAATGTTCTCAGCACTTTAACATTCTTCATGAAATGTTTTTTTTGGAAAACATTTTAGTTGGACGTTTGTTGAAAATTTTTTTCACCCCTTAACTGTCAGTTTCGGTTAGCGGGACACTTGGCGTGATTAGACTTTTGAGTGATTAATTGTGATTAAGTTGCAGACTTGAGCGATTAATTTATGAAATTGCAGACTTTGAGCAATTTATTCACAAACTTTGCGCAATTAAATCTCAGAATTTTTGAGCAATTAATTCTCAGACTCTGAGTGATTAAACACAATTAAATCTTAGACTTTAAGCAATTGTTTGCAATTAAATTTTAGACTGAGCGATTAATCACAATTAAATCTCAGACTTTGAGCGATTATTTTTCAATCAAATCTATGGCTGGCCGATTAATCAAAATTAAATCTTAGACTGAGAGATAAATCGCAATTAAAGCGTATACTTTGAGTGACTAATCACAACTAATTCTTAGAATGAGTGATTATTTGCAATTAAATCTATGGCTGGGTGATTAATCACAACAAAATATTAGGCTTTGAGTGATTAATCAAAATTAAATCTTAGACTGAGTGATCAATCCAATTAAATTGTATACTTCAAGTGATTAATCACAACAAAATCTTAGACTTTGAGTGATTAATCACAAGTAATTCTTAGACTGGACAATTAATCACAACTAAATCTTAGACTTTAAGGGGTTTAATCGCAATCAGCTATTAGGCTTTGAGGGATAAAAAAAAAAAAGAAAGAAACTGTCCTATGTGTTTTGTGCTAGATTCCGTGAGACTTGTTACAGCGCTTGCATATTGTTGCCCTTGACTGTTCTTGGTTGCTTCTATTACTCTCATTTGTAAGTCGCTTTGGATAAAAGCATCTGTTAAATGACTAAATGTAAATGATTAATCGCAATCAAATCTCAGGCTTCGAGTGATTAATCACAATCAAATATCAGACTTTGAGCGATTAATCGCAATTAATTTGTAGACTAAGCAATTAATTCTTTGACTGAGACCCTTTGTTTCACAGACAGGGCTTAGAAGGCCTTAGTTCAATTAGAGCATTTAAATAGCTTTTATAAATGTGCCTTGGAAAAAACATTACTGGTGTGCATCTCAGACTTTGTGTGATTAATCGCAATTTATTCTTAGACTGGATTAATTAATCGTAATTAAATCTCAGACTTTGGGCGATTAATCACAACTACATCTTAGACTTTGAGTGATGAGACTGGTCGATTTATAACATTAAAATCTTAGACTTTTGAGCAATTAATCACAATTATATCACAGACTTTGAGTGATTAATAAAAATTAAATCACAGACTGAGTGATTAATAAAAATGAAATCTCAGACTTTGAACAATGAATCATAATTAATTCTTAGACTGAGTGATTAATCGCAATTAGATCTCAGACTTTGAGCGAATAATCACAGCCCATTCTTAGACAAGGTGATTAATCGCAATTGAATCTTGGCCGTTGAGCGATTAATCACAATAAAGTCGCAGAGTTTGAGTGATTAATGGCAATTCAATCTCAGATTTTTTGAGCACTTAATCACAATTCATTCTTAGACTGAGCAATGAATCGCAACTAAATCTCAAACTCTAAGCGATTAATCACAATTAAATCTTAGACTTCGAGTGTTTAATTGCGATTAAATCACGTGACCACTAAACACTGTGATTCACAAGCTTATGATTTAATCTCGACCTCGATTGAATTTTTACAACCATCCAATCTATTCCACAAGCCCTGCCCCAAATTTGTTCTAGTTCGAGAGGCCCTTTCACTCAGATATATGTCACAATAGAGAAGAAAAGGCTAGAGTAATTTCGGTTTAATGCCGACTTTAACATGGACAGACTCGTATTATCTAACCTTGCTCGTGCTCCTCTTCCTCCGTCTGCTGAGAGTTTTCGTGACTGTTGAGAGGAAGCACGCGGACAGTGATGGGCATCCTGGAGGCGGTGCTGTGAACTCCCGTGGGCCAAACCTTGTGCGTCTGCATGTGTTTCTTCACATTAGACTTCTGAGCAAAGGCACGGCCGCACACGATGCACTGAAACGGCTTTTCCCCCGTATGACTGCAGAGAGGACGTGGAGAGAGTGATTATGGGTGTATCAGATCACATTTATGCATGTTTTTTTGCATCAAAACATTTGCATTTTATGACCACTTTTGAGACTCCTGATATAAATCTACTAATTTACCTTCTGATGTGCTGCTGGAGGTCAAAGTTCTTGGTAAACACTTTGTCACAGTAATTGCACTTGAGCTTCTGGGCTTTTCCTTTGGTTTGGCCTGCTGAAACAAAATAAGGTTGTCTTTACTTCTAAATAAAGCAGTAATGTCACATTTCCAATGTTCTTGCATTTGTAAATTGCTCAGTGTACAAGTCTGAGGTCGGTAGGTTTTTGAACCCAAAGCTGCATTTAATTGATCAAAAATACAGTATTGTGTATTATTGTGAAATATTATTACAATTTAAGCATCATTACTCCAGTCTTCAGTGTCACATGATCCTTCAGAAATCATTCTAATATGACTCATTCTGATTAATATTAGGATTGATTTGAAATAGAAATCTGTACTATTATAATAAATGTCTGTACTGTCACTTTGATCAATTTAATGCATCCTTGCTGAATAAAAAACACTTTGAGCAGTACTTGTTTATTGAAATACATATATTTAAGCAGGTGTAGATGATGTAATGGTGTGAACTACCATCCTGTGTTTTCTTGGAGGTTCTGGCTCTCTTAGGGATGATAACCTTGTCATATTCGTCCAGCTCGGAGAGGTTTGCGCTGATGGAGCAGCTCTTATTTTTGGAGGTCTGTTTTCCCGGGCTATAAACTGGAGCGGCGCTGAACACCTGGCCCTCCACACACTGACTGGGGACCTGTCACATCAGGTGATTAAATGCTCAATATTCCCATAAACCTTGATTTATATATATATATATATATGTGTGTGTGTGTGTGTGTGTGTGTGTGTGTGTGTGTGTGTGTTTGTGTGTTTGTGTGTTTATTTATTAACCTGGCAAGGCCTTGATTTAATATTATTTTTACTACACAGCATTTTTATGAAATTTCACGTTTTTGAATTGAAAATATGACATTATTTACATGCTGTTTTATGTTTTCACTTTTGCCTTTTATGTTGCTTTTATATTAAAAAGGGTTATAATTGTAATTTAAATAAAGCTAATAATAACAAAATAAAAATATAAAACTTAAAATAAAAAAATGCCAAAAATGTGCTAAAATTACTAAAACTAAATAAACTAAAAATCTATTTAAAAAAATTAAAAGCTAAATACAAATAAACACTTTTAGCTTTGCTGTTACTTTTAACGAAAAATTTAACTATTCAAATAGTTTTTAATATTAAACAGGGCTGAAATATATATATATATATATATATTTATAAATCTTAGATGTCAAAAACCTGAATGAAAATTATGATTGTTTGATCCTTTGCAGCTAGTTGAAGCACTTAAATTACTAAGACTGGAATGAAATAAATGAAAGATAAATTTATGCTAATAAAAATTACAAAAACACATAAATTATTAAACCTTAAACTAAAATTTCAATTAAAAAAATAAAAGCTTATTCAAATATTTTAACAAATACTAAAATAAATTACAAATACTAAAATAAACTACAAAACACTTTATAAATTAAAACTCTAGGGAACTCAGATAATATTCAGAAAATGTGAATTATATTGTTTTAGATTTTACAATCTCTGTCAAAGAAAGTGTATTTCATTCTTTTAATACTGGTGAAATTAGCGTTTCATTTGTGAGCGTGTGAGTTTATCGACAGCGCTGTACCTGAATGGACTGAAACGACTGAAGCCCCAGTGCAGGCACTTCTGCAGTCCCGCCGCCGGCCATAGAGGACAGTGTGCTGTACACCTGGACCACTGAATTACTGTGGCTGGAGGGCACCTGTGAGGAAAGGGGCGTGGCCTGCGTTTGAGGGAGGGGCTGTGGAGGCTGCTGATGGTGCTGGAGGTACGAGGTTCCCGCGTGCATGCTGAGATTGCTCTGAAAAACACCATTTAGTCTTGTTTGAGAAGCTGTTTCACTTGGATACACAGATCAGGCATAACATTATGACAGGTGAAGTGAATAACACTGATTATCTCTTCATCACGGCTCCTGTTAGTAGGTGGGATATATTAGGCAGCAAGTGAACATTTTGTCCTCAAAGTTGATGTGTTAGAAGCAGGAAAAATGGGCAAGCGTAAGGATTTGAGCGAGTTTGACAAGGGCCAAATTGTGATGGTTAGACGACTGGGTCAGAGCATCTCCAAAACTTCAGCTCTTGTGGGGTGTTCCCGGTCTGCAGTGGTCAGCATCTATCAAAAGTGCTCCAAGGAAGGAACAGTGGAGAACCGGCCACAGGGTCATGGGCGGCTCAGGCTCATTGATGCACGTGAGGAGGCTGGCCCGTGTGGTCCAATCAAACAGGCGAGCTACTGGAGCTCAAACTGCTCAAGAAGTTAATGCTGGTTCTGATAGAAAGGTGTCAGAATACACAGTGCATCGCAGTTTGTTGCGTATGGGGCGGCATAGCCGCTGACCAGTCAGGGTGCCCATGCTGACCCCTGTCCACCGCCGAAAGCACCAACAGTGGCACGTGAGCATCAGAACTGGACCACGGAGCAATGGAAGAAGGTGGCCTGGTCTGAGGAATCAGAATTTCTTTTACATCACGTGGATGGCCGGGTGTGTGTGCGTCTCTTCCCTGGGGAACACATGGCACCAGGATGCACTATGGGAAGAAGGCGAGCCGGCGGAGGCAGTGTGATGCTTTGGGCAAAGTTCTGCTGGGAAACCTTCAGTCCTGCCATCCATGTGGATGTTACTTTGACACGTACCACCTACCTAAGCATTGTTGCAGACCATGTTCACCCTTTAATGGAAACGGTATTCCCTGGTGGCTGTGGCTCTTCCAGCAGGATAATGCTCCTGACACAAAGCAGAAATGGTTCAGGAATGGTTTGAGG
Organism: Gobiocypris rarus; assembly: GCA_023029165.1. NCBI lineage: Eukaryota > Metazoa > Chordata > Actinopteri > Cypriniformes > Gobionidae > Gobiocypris > Gobiocypris rarus. Next base: position 4,183,244 of record CM040933.1, read on the forward strand.
AGCACAACAACGAGTTTGAGGTGTTAATAATAATAATAATACGTTTAATTTATATAGCGCCTTTCCCAAGCTCAAGGACGCTTCACAATAACAGTAAATAAAAAGCAGTTTACACATAGACGAACAGTGTTGACTTGGCCTCCAAATTCCCCAGATCTCAATCCAATCGAGCATCCGTGGGATGTGCTGAACAAACAAGTCTGATCCATAGAGGCCCCACCTTGCAACTTACAGGACTTAAAGGATCTGCTGCTAAAATCTTGGTGCCAGATACCACAGCACACCTTCAGGGGTCTAGTGGAGACCATGCATTGATGGGTCAGGGCTGTTTTGGGAGCAAAAGGGGGTTCAACACAATATTAGGTCATAATGTTATGCCTGATCTGTGTAAATCACAATACAGAAGAAAAGACTAACGCGTTTCATGCCATCCCTCAGCGTTTACCTGTGAGGATCCCTGCATGGCTGCCATTGGCTGATCCAGAGAGTTGAACGCTGATATCGCTGACATCAGAACCTCGTCACTGACCAGCACATTTCCCTGGACCAGCGTGTGTGTGAGCGGAGACTGCGGCACGGTGATGTACGTTGACACCTTGGGGAAACACACAAACAAATAAACACGAGTAATGTGCCGTCTCGTAGTGGTTCTTCAGCAGGTGTGCAGTACCTGTCTGTTCGTGGGCAGCTGCGCTCCGGCGCTGATGGACGGGACGGAGGTGTAGGCGTTGTTGGAGGCCAGAGAGACGGTGGCCAGTGAGGGCGTGTTGGACTGACACTGCTCACGCTTGTGAGTCATGAACGCCGGTAAAGAGTTGAACTGCTTCTTACATTTCCCACAAAGAAAGACGTCATCATCATCTGCGGATGTAATGTGACAAACAAGAACAATCAGAGTTTTAAGAGTGAAAAGCATTCAGAAATGCATAAATACTATGTACATACAGATCAGTGTTATTATTAACTAAACCTTTAAAAATAGTATATAATGACACAAATGCACACTTTTAAGGTTACATATACTAAATTATGAATATTTAATCATATACATGCATAAATAAGTCTCACCCATTGGCTGGATGGTCGTTCCTGAGACATTTTGTGTGCCCGGATCCAAAACACCACCTTGACCATCCAGCAGTGACTGGACGTTTAGCACCGTCTGATTGTCCATGCCTTAAACAGGACAAATATGACTAATCCATCAATTATTCAACGAAGCAACCACTCACTACCTGTCAATTTGGCCAGTTCGAAATCCACTACAGTACTGTTACTTGAGTTATATATAGTATTAATAATAGTTATCACATGACTTGATTCTGATTGGTCAAAGACAGCATTAAGCATATATTCGTGTATAATGACACCAAACTGTTTCTCAAGCACTGGGTTCCTTCTGATCTGTGATAGTTTGCTGTCTGGAAGTCACTTTCTTCGGATATATTATGATTAGGGATGTGACAGTGAGGAAATATCCCCACCGGTGCCAACATGGTAATATCATTATAACCGGGAGGCGGTGACGTTGGAGTTTTCCCTCTTTTACACCTCGCTTTTAAATCACTAATTCAAAATGCGAATGTTAAGTGTGCACAGGCATTGATAACAGTGCGGAGCAGAGCGAGTTCTTTCAATTATCCCTACACTGTAAAAAAAATATTGTTGGTTTAACTTAAAAAAGCAAGTAACATGGTTGCCTTAAAATTTTGAGTTCATTTAAATAACATTTTTGAGTTAATACAATGAAGGAAATTGTTTTAATAAATAGAAACTCAAAATATTATTGTATCTGAACCACATAAATTTAAAAAAATTTATGAATCATGAAAATAGCACAATTTTGGCGTTTCAATTTAACAATTAAACAGAATTACACATTATGTTTTCAAAATATTTGAATAATGTTTGAATAAAGGGTGATGTTGATTCTGAAAAATGTTCATTGTATTAACCCAACATTTTAATTTTAATGAATTAAGGCAACCAGGTAACTTATTTTTTAAAATTTTTTTTTTTTAGTGTATGGAAGTTGAGCTTCCATAGGAATGAACTGGAAACGCTCTGCATTATGAATGGCCGTGTGCATTTTACTTTCACTTTAGAATTGCCACCAATTCGGGGGCCGCAGTTGCTTTAATGGTGGGTTCATTATTATTCTTAATAATAAAAAACACAACAAAATTTGTTTTCAAAGCCAAATGTATGAAAATGTATTGTATAATGATAAACTTGTTTAAATAGGTGCTTTTACATTTGGCTTTGAAAACAAATCTTCTGCATCATCTTGTCAGTCCAGAGTGAGGGGAAATGGGCGAAGTGATGTGAAATCGGACTCCTGCTGCTGTATTGAGCAGAAACGTTCAGTTTTTAATTGAGTGTCTGTTCTCTAACTGGAATAAATTATTTTATTACAATAAAAAATCAAAATGGTGGGGGCGGTGCCGCGGTGGGCAAGTGATGTAACCAATGTAGCAGCTGAACACCGTCAACACCGACTATGGCAACAAGCCTAATTATGATTATTGAAACTCAAATCACTATTTCACACAATATTTTTTATTATATTTTCATTATTATTTCATTTTTATTATTACTATTTTATATATATATATATATATTAGTGCTGTCAAATCGATTAATTGCAACAATCGCATCCAAAATAAGTTTTTTATAATGTATGTATGTATATCCAGTATATATACACCGATCAGGCATAACATTATTACCAAAATTATGACATAAATGGGCAAGCGTAAGGATTTGAGCGAGTTTGACAAGGGCCAAATTGTGATGGCTAGACGACTGGGTCAGAGCATCTCCAAAACTGCAGCTCTTGTGGGGTGTTCCCGGTCTGCAGTGGTCAGGATCTATCAAAAGTGCTCCAAGGAAGGAACAGTGGAGAACCGGCCACAGGGTCATGGGCGGCTCAGGCTCATTGATGCACGTGAGGAGCGAAGGCTGGCCAAAACAATATCAGGAATATTATACATACAAACACATTTATTTACAAACTTTTATGTTAGATGTGATTTAATCATGAGCAATCGATTTCATATATATATATATATATATATATATATATATATATATATATATATATATATATATATATATATATATATATATATATACACACACACCTACATACATAAATACACACAGTATATAAACCAATCATTTAAAGGATTATTATTGACCATTTCATTCTGTCATACTACCAAGTAGGCTACCATCAGGGAAACAGACAGAACATCTGTAACACAAAAACAGTCAAATGTGGACACATATATATCTACTTATACCAAATATTAATGAATTAAAATGAATTATTTCCCCACTGAACATGAGTTCAGTGTTTTGTGGCTTTTCCACTGACGTGTCTGTCTCCCTCCGCCATGATCCGCGGCACGAGGCTGTTATTCCAATCGCTCTTCCTCCCTCCTCTACAACAATCTCTCCTCAGATACATTACAGTCAAAAAATCTAACTGACCGCGACCCTGCGCTAATATTATTTATATATTTAAAAAACATATATTCGTGTGCTATTCAAGCACAATGACATTTCCACGAACCGAAACAACTGTGTAAAATGTGTTTCTGTGGCCTGTTCGTCTCGCGCGCGCATGCATTCTCACCGCAAACATAAAATAATACATTATAGAGTGAACATATGCTGGAAGATTGTAAATAAAGTGCATTAATACCTTCCAGAACCTCAAATATTGCCTGCGCCATCTTGTAGCTCCTGTGCATAGCGCCAGCAGTGGGCGGGGTTTATCACAATATTACAATCATTCACTGAGCAGAAAGTTTACATGATAGACAGATAGAACTTTTGGCAATATAGTGTATATTCGTATAGTAAATGTGTGTATGTTTACACACACACACACACACACACACACACACACACACACACACACACATGTTTGTTTTTGTGAAATGTGGGGACATTCCATAGGCGTAATGCATTTTATACTGTACAAACTGTATTTTCTATCCCCTACACTGCCCCTGCCCCTAAACCTACCCATCACAGGAGACTGCACAGTTTACTTTCTGTGAAAAAACCTCATCCTGTGTGATTTATAAGCATTTTGAAAAGTGAGGACATGGGCAACGTCCTCATATTTCACCCTCTTTTGTAATACCTATGTCATACCCATGTCATTATACACATTTGTGTCCTGATATTTCACAAAAACATGCCCACACACACACACACACACACACACACACACACACACACACACACACACACACACACACACATATATATATATATATATATATATATATATAATATTTATTTACAAACTTTGTGATTAATCACGATTAATCGATTTGACAGCACTTATATATTTACAAACTTTTGTTACATACAATTAATCATAATCGATTTGACAGCACTATATATATAGAGAGAGAGAGACACACACACATTATATATTTACAAACTTTTGTTACATGCGATTAATCATAATTAATTGATTTGACAGCATTTATAGAGTATATGAGTGTGTATGTATGTATGTGTTTGTATATATATATATATATATATATATATATATATATATATATATATATATATATATACATACACACATATATTTACAAACAGTTGTATGTGATTATTAAACACGATTAATCGATTTTAGTAGATAGATAGATAGATAGATAGATAGATAGATAGATAGATAGATAGATAGATAGATAGATAGATAGATAGATAGATAGATAGATAGATAGATAGATAGATAGATAGATAGATTTAAATAAACATGCAATAAAATAAAGGCAGAATAGATTAATATAGATTTAAATGTTCTAATGCAACTTTCTCATTTGTGTGGGGCAAAAAAGGGAAAACAATTTTGAATTTGATATGAAATTAAAGCTGATTACATAGATCACATAGACTAATATATTCAACAACAAATTAATTAGGAACAACAAGCTTCTTTGAACAAAAGCGCATAGAGCACAATCAAGATTGTTATTAATTCTATATACAAATAATGACATGTCCAACGGATCGAAGTTATTTTCATAACAACGTTGTTTATCTATCGCCATTAGTCATTAAAAAACAAATACATAAAAATAAATAAATCCAAAGGTAGTTTTCCATTCAAACAACTCTTGTTTTTCAAACAAAATATCAAAGAGAAAGAAACCCGTTGAGTGACAGCCGCTCCAGCCAATCAACGGCCTGGGAACGCTGACGCGAAGCGCGAAGGACGCAACCTCTCAGCCAATCAGTGCGCGGCACGCTGGCACGTGCCAGTTTCGCGGCAAAAAAGATTTGGCGCGTAAAGCTTAGTGCAGGTTCCGATCAGCTGGAACACAAAAAGAAAACAACAACAGAAGTGATTGCGGCCGCGTCGCACGGACGGACAGTCGGACCGCACCTTTCCTCTGTTCCAATGGATTTATGCATTAAATGAGCGAAGATATTGGTATTATTTGAACTTAAATGACAATACTTCCTGGATGGAGTCACTAAAAAGGACAAAAGCGAAGGATATTGTGGATTAAAGTGTCAGATGAGAAAAGAAACCGGGCTTTGGCTTTGTTCAGCATCCGGATCGGGTTATACTTTTATATTTACTTCATCTAGCATTTTAATTACACCTTTATAACACGTTTACCAATGCTCATGTGAGAACAAACTCTGTTTCTCTTTAAAAGTATCAATCATTAGAGGACCATACTTGATGATTTCATGTTTTATGCACTTTAAAAGTTGAATTTGCATCATAATCAGTTTGTATGTGATGTTGTTTATTTATAAAGCTTTGCTGCCATTTTCAAAAGCACTTCCTTAAAACAAAAGATTCTCAACTCTAAGCTCATCATGCATGTGAAACGCATCTGAAATGTTTATTAATAACATGCATGCTTTTATCCTTGACTTTTACTGATGTAAAGTTGGTCTTTTTGTTTTGCACACTGAAGTTGACCTACATTCTGGCCTTGTTGTGGTCTGGGAGTCTCACCCATATGTTCAGACAAGGCCTGTTTTTAACATGCTTTTCATTGTGCACTGCTCTGAAACCTGCCAGAACATGGTTTTCCTAACTCCACTGACTCCAGTACCTTCTCTCGTGCTTGCAATTTGAAAAGCAACCCGTTCCCATGCGCTGAAGACCATCATCAGGATTGAGAATACACCCAGAGACCAAGTAACCCCTGCTGTTCTAGCACGATATGTCTGAGAGTTTTATCTCGGGTCAGACCTCGGAGGATCTGCTGGCTGATTTTGAGTCTCTCTTGAACAATGGCAGCATTGATCTAAGTGAAGATCATCAAATCGTGATCATCTCCACGCCCGGCACGGCCACGGCCAGCACTGCTGCGGGTGACATCCTGCTGTTTGCCACCCCACATCACACCGCCAGCGCCAGCGTGACCCTCCAAGACCACAGGAGACCCGCTCTGGGCAGACCGCCGGTACGACTTCAGCCTTTTTGTCCATGTGATCTTCAACCTTTGGGTTCCACCTCAGCATTCCATTTTGGAATGTTCACATTTGGAAATTCCGTTCCATAATGTGGCTCAAAGGTTAAAGATCTGACCTGGTGACCCAAATGTTCAAAGGTTTAGAAGGAGTGGTTCATGATGACCTTCATCATAACTACAGGCGTGCAGGTTTTATGTTGTCATTGAAGTGACATTACTGTTTTATGACACATGCGCTCTGCTTTCTCTGTGCTTTTTGACTTTAGGTAAAGAGGAAGTTGGATTTAGACAGTGATCACCAGTACATTTGCACCTCCCGATCTGCTTCACATGGACCAGCACCTCCGGCTACACCCGCACCACCCAGAGGTACAGACGCTTGTCCAAGTGGTGAACATTAATAGATACACACGTCTATTCCACTCACCAAGGGCGCATTTATTTACCCAGGAAAAACTGGAACACTGAAAATTATTACAATTTAAAAAAGCGGTTTTCTATTTATTCCCGTGATCATTTCAGCATCATTACTCCAGTCTTATTGGTTAAGTTAAAGGAAGTAAATTATTAAAGGATTATAAATAAGAACAGTAAAAGTTCCAGTTCTATATGAGGTCAACTATTTGCACATATAATATGCACACATTTTCTCTTATTTTCGTCTGCCTGATACGTAAAAATGCAAAACGTTTCTTGTCACATCAGTTATGATTTACATAAATAATGTCATATTTTCCATTCAAAATGGTGAAATTTCATAACAGATGTTGAGTAGTTTGCATCGCTCGATGTTATTGTCAGTCACTGAACGTTTTTATCGTAAAACAGTTGTCAAATATTAAAGGAACACGCCGACTCTTTGTGACTTTATTCACCGTATCCCCCAGAGTTAGATCAGTCCATACACACCGTTCTCATCTCCGAGCCATAACTCTGTCTGACGCACCACCGCTAGCCTAGCTTAGCACAAAGACTGGAGGTAAACAGCTCCATCTAGCCTACTTCTCAATAAAAGACTAAATAACACCAACATTTCCCTATTTACATGTTGTGATGTGTTTAGTTACATCGTGTACTAAGACCGATATGGCTAGGCTCTCATTCCTGCGTAATAATCCAGGAGTTTTACTGCCGTACCATGAGTGCAGAGGCGCAATGATATTACACAGCGGCTGAAAATAGGCTAACATCCATCAACATGACCGACGTGACAACCTGCTTACCCAGAGAGCGTGCTGGGGACTATTTTCAGCCGCTGTGTAATATCATTGCGCCGCTGCACTAATGACACGGCAGTAAAGCTCCTGGATTATTACGCAGGAATGAGATATAGTTCCTAACCAGGGCTTGACATCATTCAGCTGTGGTGGGTAGACAGCCACTCCCACTAGCCACTTTGGCGGGCTGAATATAATTTCAGCCTACAGCCAAATGAAATGACCGTCGTATTACAAAATTGCAAATTAAATACAATTCTTTATCGATTAACTTGCAGTTAGTGAAGGCGGGATAGGCGGAGTCACGCTGAATGACACACAACAGAAGCGCTCTCTCTCTCTCTCTCTGTCTCACGTGAGATTGTGAGTTCTCCTTGCGCCTAAATAGTCAAATACACGTAATAACTGGATCAGAATATTACGTCCATGCATTCAGCAGCCCGATTAAATACCCGTCTGCCATTAATGTTAATCAAACAACTACAGATGTTAAATAAATGTATACATATTAAATAAACCTACGTATCTAAGAAAAAAAAAGTTTTTGCTCATATTCTGTGTTTTTATATAGCCTAACTAAATTAACTAATATCATATTCAATTTCTCATATTAAATGCTCATCTTGCCCACCTGCACATACCAGCTGATGTACAATGTACTCTTGATTTGGGTGGTCACTCTGCATTTGAAAGTCTGAAAGTAAAAGTGACCCAAAATCAAGTAATTTAAACATGCCAAAGTCAACTTTAATCATAAAAAATGTAATTTCCAAACAACAAAATTGTGGCCAGTGAAAATGCTGAGTGGCTAGTGACTTTGGAAAACCATTTCAGAAAGTGCATTTCATAAATGTACATTGAAAAATGTTAGAAAACGTTAATCAATCATGTATTAATTTAGGCCATAACAGCGCTGGCGTTGAGTCGTCTCATCACAGGTGTTGGGGCATCTGAAGTCTCCATGAGAGGCTGGATACAAACTGGAGCTGACCAACTATTTACCTCAGGACTAGTGTCCCGAGATAATAACAGAAAAGCAGATGGGAAATAATTAGCATAGCTGCTGTTCAGAATATTAATGCTTTTGATCCGATTTAACTGTAGTATAAAAGGTAATTATAATGTGAATGCTTGGCTAAAGAGATGCGTCTTTAATCTAGTTTTAAACTGGGACAGCGAGTCTGAACCTCGAACAATATCAGGAAGACTATTCCAGAGTTTAGGAGCTAAATGTGAAAATGCTCTCCCTCCTTTAGTGGACTTAGATATCCTAGGAATGACCAGAAGCCTCGAGTTTAGTGATCTTAAAGAGCGCGATGGATTGTAGGCGATAGAAGATCCGTTAAATACACTGGAGCTAAACCATTTAGGGCTTTATAGGTCAGTAGCAATACTTGGTAATTGATACGAAACTTAATAGGTAACCAGTGTAGTGATGATAAAATTGGTGTTATATGATCATATTTTCTTGACCTAGTAAGAACTCTAGCAGCTGCGTTTTGGACTAACTGTAGCTTGTTTATTGAGGAGGCAGGACAACCAGCTAATAAAGCATTACAGTAATCTAGTCTCGAGGTCATGAATGCATGAACTAACTTTTCTGCATCAGAAATAGATAGCATGTTACGTAGCTTAGCAATGTTTCTAAGGTGGAAAAATGCCGTTCTTGTAACATATGAAATATGATTTTCGAAAGACAAGTTGCGTTCTAATATAACACTCAGGTCTTTTACTGTAGTGGATAAAGTGACAGGACATCCTTCCAAGTTAAAGTTGTATTGTGAGAGGTTTCCTAGCCATATCGGTCTTAGTACACGATGTAACTACACACATCAAAACATGTAAATAGGGAAATGTTGGTGTTATTTTGTCTCTTATTGAGAAGTAGGCTAGATGGAGCCGTTTACCTCCAGTCTTTGTGCTAAGCTAGGCTAGCGGTGGTGCGTCAGACAGAGTTATGGCACGGAGATGAGAATGATGTGTATGGACTTCTCTAACTCTGGGGGATACGGTGAATAAGATAAAGTCGCAAAAAGTCAGCGTGTTCCTTTAAATGTTTAGCTACTTACATCTTACGACGCACTCTTTCACTGCTAAAACTAAAGCAACAGTAAAGGCTAAAATGTACTTTGTTTTGTTTCTTTACGAGTACACGAGTGTATGCACACAGTTGAACGCACAGCCTTGGAAAGTATACTTCGCATTCGCAGTTTCGAGCAGTTTCTCGCCACGAGTTACAACCCACGTAAATACAGCACACAAAAAAATGTAAAGGGATCGTTCACCCAAAAATTTAATTTCTGTCATTTATTTCTCGCACTCTTATCGTTCCAAACCCGTAAGACCTTTGTTCATCTTCACAACACAAATGAAGATATTTCTGATGAAATCAGAGAGCTCTCTGACCGCTCCATAGACAGTAACACAACGACCACTTTCAAGACCCAGAAGGGTAGACATTGTTAAAATAGTCCATTTGACTCCAGTGGTTCAACCTTAAAGGAACACTCCACCGTTAGAAATAGGGGTTATTCAACATCTTTCCTTCTTTTCGGGTGAACTATCCCTTTAGATGAGACCTGGGTTACAAAGGCGGTGCACAAACAGAACGTAAGTACTCTTCTGATGATGAAATTTGCATTGCACACTGTATGCTGACCTTCATGTACATGTTAAAAGTGAAGTATACTTTGGGCTTAAGCCCCGCCTACTTTGATTTGATTGGCCATTGCACTCCTGACAGTGACGACCGCTGAGGCAGACCAACATAAAAATGTAACATTTTGTCTTCCTAGTGTAACGGAGGCCAGCTAGTAGTCACTGTGTGAGTAAACCTCACTCCTCTGATCTCAAGAGATGTTCTAGCGGCTCACGCTAGAGGTTGCAGCCTTTAGCCTGCTTGTTAGAGCGTCTGACTCTCATACCAGCGGACCCGGGTTCGAGTCCCGCTTGGAGCGGGGCAGTTCGAACAGGAGTGGTTACATTAGCAACAAGCACACAAAGCGGTGTGTAGTAGAGTACAGCAGATCGGCATCAAATATGAGGGGGGACAGTTTGGTCATTTCTAGTTATTCGGGGGGGACTTGTCCCCCTCAATGTCTATGGTGGTTACAGCCCTGTTTCATTGCAGTGTAAAACTGTTTTTATTAAAGGGGTACTTCAGCGCTGGGAAGATGAATCTGTATTTAAACTGGGTCATTAATGTAGTAGAAATGTGAAATTATTTTAGAATTTGGTGCCTTCTAGACTGAGAAAACAAAGAAAATGTATTTTTGTCTCATGGGGATGAAAGACAACAATTCCCAGAATGCACTTCACTACCCTACTCTAGCCATGGCTAGTCGGCTACTGGATTACTGGATCACTTGCCTACCACGTTCATTTTCAGAAAATCAGTTCAGTTAGAGACACTACAATTAAAAACTGAACGTGTCTGTTCGATATAAAGCGAGTGAGCCGATTGAGTGTCACGGCACAAACGCAGCAGGATCGGATTACATTCATCACATGAACTGAGGTAATCGCGGGATTCATTCACAGCGCGTGATCAGTCTGGCGTGTGTTCAGTTCATGTCTTTGGAAGCTTAACTTTCATAGGAAGTTCATTTTAAAAGTTAAAACACTCACTTTGGTCTCCGCCGCTCCGTTTACATGAATCTCCGCAGCTCCCGAGCCGAGTGCTGTGAGTGTGATGTTGAAAACATGTGGAAATAGCGCCTCCTGCTGGCTGTAGTCTTCAGCCTCTGGACAAAAACTCCAGTAAAAAAATAATTTTTCCAGAAATAAAATACATAATTCTCTTGTCTCAGGGTCATATAAGGGGGGAAGTATGATCATTTGAATATACTCCCGGGTTTCTACTGATACAAAGCTTAATGCTAATCACTGAAGTAACCCTTTAAGAAATCTGCTTTTGGTTTCAGTCCCTAAACAGGCTACAGAGAAATCCCGCTACGACACGTCTCTGAATCTGACCACCAAACGCTTCCTGGACCTCCTGGCTCAGTCTCCAGACGGTGTGGTCGACCTCAACTGGGCCTCTCAGGTGCTGGACGTCCAGAAACGGCGCATCTACGACATCACTAATGTCCTGGAGGGAATTCACCTGATCTCCAAGAAGTCCAAGAACAACATTCAGTGGCTGTAGGTTCATTAGAGCGTTGTTGATTTCTTCACAAGCGTCTATGTGGTTGGTTATTTTGCATGTGTCGTGTTTGGCGTGTTCTCAGGGGCAATCGTATCGACGGGGCGACCGTGGCCAGGTTTCAGGAGCTGCAGAGGGAAATGTCCGAGCTAACGGAGGCCGAGGAGAAACTCGACGAGCTCATTAACAAATGCAGCTTACAGCTACGGCTCCTCACAGAGGACTCGCACAACAAAAAATATCCTTCAGAGGGGAGCGTGATCTTTTCAGTGTCCTTTAGCTCTTTATTGTTGTCTTTTTTCATGGGTTTTGGTGTAAATGTGAATCATTTTGGAGCGGAAATTAGGTCTGGGAATGGCATCTCAAGAAGGCTAACATGTTTAATTTGTGGATACTGTGATCTTTAACACAAAGTCAAGCTTGGGTACGTTAGATGTCAGGACTTGCGTGATACGGTCAACCCTCCGGAGCAGATCATCATGGTGATTCGAGCTCCACCAGAAACGCAGATGCAGGTGTCCGAACCCACTGAGGTGAGCAAACACACACACTTGATTTATTTGTGTAAATGAGGATTTATTTTAGACTTTTTGTATATACGGTATATGAAATGTGTGTGTGTGTGTATTAAAGTCGAGTCGAATAAGCCTGAACCTCGAGCTGAGACTGGGACGATTACCGGTTTAACGATAAACCACAATAAAATGTACTGACGGTCGGTGTTATCGTTTAAAATATAATTCTCATTAAAACTACATCATGGTGAATCCTGTCCAGTCAGCATCAGTCTGACGCAGACACAGCGCGCAACGTTGTTTTTAAATGAGAATAAATGGGAGTGACAGCACTTGGGAGGTTGTTCAGTCTTCTAAAACGACCAAATCTGAGGTGTGGTCACATTTTGGCTTTTACAAAAGTCCTGAGGGAAACTCAATCGGGTTTGGTCACCCTGTCTGCAGAACGTGCAAAAATAAAATCAATGCTATAGGGAGAAACAATTCAAATCTCGTTGTCTTCATGACCATCACACACTGTTGTATAGCGCGCGCAAGGCAAGTGGACTTTGACCTCAACACCAAAACTAGCTTACATCTGGGAAATAACTGGACACAAAATGAGTTGAAATATTTTCACTTGAAATAAACGTGAAGCTTCCGAGAAGAAAAGTTTGCAGCAAGTGGCGTCGAACCAAAAACGAACAAACAAGTTCAGACAAGACTATTAAAGGGTTAGTTCACCCGAAAATGAAAATTAGACCATGATTTACTCACCCGCAAGACATCCGAGGTGTATATGACATTATTCTTTCAGACGAAAACATTCAGAGTTAGATTAAAAATGTCCTGGCTAATCCAAGCTTTATAATAACTGTGACTGTTGGGTCATTTTTTAAGTCCATAAAAGTGCATCTGTCCATCATAAAAGTGCATCTGTCCATCATAAAAGTGCATCTATCCATCATAAAAGTGCATCTGTCCATCATAAAAGTGCATCTATCCATCATAAAAGTGCATCCATCCATCATAAAAGTGCATCCGTCCATCAAAAGTGCATCTGGCCATCATAAAAGTGCATCCATCCATCATAAAAGTGCATCTATCCATCATAAAAGTGCATCCATCCATCATAAAAGTGCATCTATCCATCATAAAAGTTCATCTGTCCATCATAAAAGCGCATCTGTCCATCATAAATGCGCATCTGTCATCATAAAATGGCATCTGTCCATCATAAAAGTGCATCGGTCCATCATAAAAGTTCATCTGTCCATCATAAAAGTGCATCTATCCATTATAAAAGTGCATCCATCCATCATAAAAGTGCATCTATCCATCATAAAAGTGCATCTATCCATCATAAAAGTGCATCTGTCCATTCTAAAAGTGCATCTATCCATCATAAAAATGCATCTGTCCATCATAAAAGTTCATATATCCATCATAAAAGTGCATCTGTCCATCATAAAAGTGCATCTGTCAATCATTAAAGTGCATCCATCCATCATAAAAGTGCATCTATTCATCGTATAACTGCTCCACACGGCTCCAGGGGCAGTTAATAAAGGCCTTCTGAAGTGAAGTGATGCGTTTGTGTAAGAAAAATATAAATATTTAAAACTTTATACACTAAAATAACTAGCTTCCGGCGGTCAGCGGTAGCAAGTCGACTTGCGGTGAAAGAGTAACCCTGGCATCCTGGCCCATTGCCCTAAACTTGCCCATTGGCCCCTGTCCATCATGCCCTACTAATCATCCCCATATATATATATACGATTGGCTTCATCACTCTGTCTCCTCTCCACCAATCAGCTGGGGTGTGGTGGGCATTCTGGCACAATATGGCTGCCGTCGCATCATCAGGTGGTGCTGCACATTGGTGGTGGTTGAGGAGATTCTCTAGCCTGATGTGGCCATACTCAATTCTAGTCAGAATATGAGTCTGGTACCGCTCCATTGGGTTGTGATTATGGGGCGTGTTTCAACCGAGCCAGGAAAGACCTCAATTGGATAGACCCACAACCAATCAGAGCAACGGAGCGGCAGCGTACGTTAGTTGTCAAATGTCAGCAGAACTCAACTGCACTGTTGCCAAGCCCGTGTTTTCTCCATGTCCGGGTTGAAGCGACCCCAATTATAAACCCAGGAATGCGAATTTTAGCAGGCAACCTTGCCAAAATAACATATTTTGCCAACCAAAGGCAATTTTTTCTGGAGATCCCCCTTGGAAAGTGATTGTTTTGGGCTATAGTTTTGAGTAGCAATTGTGCGACATTGCAAAAAAAGTGGCAACCCTGTCTGCACGCGCCCTGGATTAAGGAACGTTACAAGAAAAAGATGAGTGTAAACGATCTTTGCCAGTGTTGTAATTAAAGAATTTAAGGATACACAGAGTACTTCCCAACACGATCATCGTTTCTGAGAGAAATAGTGAAGGTGAATGCATATCTGGACAAGTTCTCCGTTTAGGATAAGAGCAAATTCAACCCAAAAGTGCCTTTGATGACGTGGATGATTACGTTACTGTTGATCATCTGTCCATCATCGTCTAAAGCCCGCCCTGATGATTTCATTGGTCCAAACGGTTTCTGTTCAGGCATAATTACTCCTCTATGGAGCGAGTCCAGACCGAACTGCCCGAGCACAAATGTTATGGGCGGGGCTAAATTCGGCTGGCATCCAGGCTAGAGATTCCCCCCTTCTATATGTAAAGAACTTTGAGTGCCTAAAAAAGTGCTATATAAATGTAATGAATTATTATTATTATTATATATATATGCGTTGCTGTTGACGACGGCCATTATAAGGAAGGCAATGCGGAATGTAATCCACAGAATAGAATCTTGCTTAAAGTGCCTAGAGCTGCTTGTTTTATTTGTTGATTTTCAAATATAACACTTGTTGAAATGTTTTCATTGTGTGCGTCTGTTCTTTTTGAACACTTTCTTCTCATTTTAACAAAACCGTGACAAAATTGATAATCATGATCATTTTGAACATTTTCGTTTCTAATCTGTTTTATTGGTAAATCACAGATCAGTGTTGACGATACATTTCTGCGCTCCTGAATGTGTGTGTGTGTGTGATATTCATCCTGTGTGTGTATTTCAGGGTTACCAGATTTCTCTCAAGAGCTCCAAAGGCCCAATCGATGTGTTTCTGTGTCCGGAGGACAGTTCTGGGGTCTGCAGCCCCGTCACCGATTGTAGTCCAGCGAAATCGTCCAGTCAGAGCCCTCCGCAGTCTGATTTCGTCTCACAGGAAGTGACGTCATCGACGCCGGCTACTCTCCCCAGCTCCTCCCCTCTGCCCTTGGGCACAGACTCGGGTAAATATGATTGTTTAAACGTGACTGCATCTTAATTGACTAAAATCCTCGTCTTGTTTGTCACTTAAGCACAGAAAATACTTATTTTGTCTGATTTACTGTATTTCAGTGTTATATATTCTAAATGTATAATTTTTAACATTTTATGATACATATTTTTAGAGGGGAAAAATGGTATATGTAAATGTAGCTCCTATATAGAAATTTTAACATTAAATCTAAATGAACATTTCAACATCTAAAGTCCAAATGTAAATATTAAAGGGATTTTAAAATTAATGTACAATACAAGTTTTAAATATTAAAACTAAATCTTGATCATAAATGTTAAATCCAAATATAAAATGTGTGACTTACATTCAAATTTAACGTGTACATTTATGTGAAATTATTTTCCAAATT
>CM040933.1:4206798-4296798 GCA_023029165.1 Gobiocypris rarus
AACATCATCACCATCATCCTCTTCCTCATAACATCATCACATTATCATCATCCTCTTCCTCATAACATCATCATCATCATCATCATCCTCTTCCTCATATCATCACATCACCATCATCCTCTTCCTCATAACATCATCACATTACCATCATCCTCTTCCTCATAACATCATCACCATCATCCTCTTCCTCATAACATCATCACATCACCATCATCCTCTTCCTCATAATATCATCACATCACCATCATCCTCTTCCTCATATCATCACATCACCATCATCCTCTTCCTCATAATATCATCACATTACCATCCTCCTCTTCCTCATATCATCACATCACCATCATCCTCTTCCTCATAACATCATCACATTACCATCATCCTCTTCCTCATAACATCATCACATTACCATCATCCTCTTCCTCATAATATCATCACATTACCATCATCCTCTTCCTCATATCATCACATCACCATCATCCTCTTCCTCATAACATCATCACATTACCATCATCCTCTTCCTCATAACATCATCACATTACCATCATCCTCTTCCTCATAATATCATCACATTACCATCCTCCTCTTCCTCATATCATCACATCACCATCATCCTCTTCCTCATAACATCATCACATTACCATCATCCTCTTCCTCATAACATCATCACATCACCATCATCCTCTTCCTCATAACATCATCACATTACCATCATCCTCTTCCTCTTAACATCATCACATCACCATCATCCTCTTCCTCATAACATAATCACATTACCATCATCCTCTTCCTCATAATATCATCACATTACCATCATCGTCTTCCTCATAACATCATCACATTACCATCATCCTCTTCCTCATATCATCACATCACCATCATCCTCTTCCTCATAACATCATCACATTACCATCATCCTCTTCCTCATAATATCATCACATTACCATCATCGTCTTCCTCATAACATCATCACATTACCATCATCCTCTTCCTCATATCATCACATTACCATCATCCTCTTCCTCATAATATCATCACATCACCATCATCCTCTTCCTCATAATATCATCACATTACCATCATCCTCTTCCTCATAACATCATCACATTACCATCATCCTCTTCCTCATAATATCATCACATCACCATCATCCTCTTCCTCATAACATCATCACATTACCATTATCCTCTTCCTCATAATATCATCACATTACCATCATCCTCTTCCTCATAACATCATCACATTACCATCATCCTCTTCCTCATAATATCATCACATTACCATCATCCTCTTCCTCATAACATCATCACATTACCATCATCCTCTTCCTCATAATATCATCACATTACCATCATCCTCTTCCTCATAATATCATCACATTACCATCATCCTCTTCCTCATAACATCATCACATCACCATCATCCTCTTCCTCATAATATCATCACATTACCATCATCCTCTTCCTCATAACATCATCACATTACCATCATCCTCTTCCTCATAATATCATCACATTACCATCATCCTCTTCCTCATAATATCATCACATTACCATCATCCTCTTCCTCATAACATCATCACATCACCATCATCCTCTTCCTCATAATATCATCACATTACCATCATCCTCTTCCTCATAACATCATCACATCACCATCATCCTCTTCCTCATAATATCATCACATTACCATCATCCTCTTCCTCATAATATAATCACATTACCATCATCCTCTTCCTCATAATATCATCACATTACCATCATCCTCTTCCTCATAACATCATCACATCACCATCATCCTCTTCCTCATAATATCATCACATCACCATCATCCTCTTCCTCATAATATCATCACATTACCATCATCCTCTTCCTCATAATATCATCACATTACCATCATCCTCTTCCTCATAACATCATCACATTACCATCATCCTCTTCCTCATAACATCATCACATCACAATCATCCTCTTCCTCATAACATCATCACATCACCATCATCCTCTTCCTCTTAATATCATCACATCACCATCATCCTCTTCCTCATAACATCATCACATCACCATCATCCTCTTCATCATAACATCATCACATCACCATCATCCTCTTCCTCTTAATATCATCACATCACCATCATCCTCTTCCTCATAATATCATCACATCACCATCATCCTCTTCCTCTTAATATCATCACATCACCATCATCCTCTTCCTCATAACATCATCACATCACCATCATCCTCTTCCTCTTAATATCATCACATCACCATCATCCTCTTCCTCATAACATCATCACATTACCATCATCCTCTTCCTCATAACATCATCACATTACCATCATCCTCTTCCTCATAATATCATCACATCACCATCATCCTCTTCCTCATAACATCATCACATCACCATCATCCTCTTCCTCATAACATCATCACATCACCATCATCCTCTTCCTCTTAATATCATCACATCACCATCATCCTCTTCCTCTTAATATCATCACATCACCATCATCCTCTTCCTCATAACATCATCACATCACCATCATCCTCTTCCTCTTAATATCATCACATCACCATCATCCTCTTCCTCATAATATCATCACATTACCATCATCCTCTTCCTCATAACATCATCACCATTACCATCATCCTCTTCCTCATAACATCATCACATCACCATCATCCTCTTCCTCATATCATCACATCACCATCATCCTCTTCCTCATAATATCATCACATTACCATCCTCCTCTTCCTCATATCATCACATCACCATCATCCTCTTCCTCATAACATCATCACATTACCATCATCCTCTTCCTCATAACATCATCACATTACCATCATCCTCTTCCTCATAATATCATCACATTACCATCATCCTCTTCCTCTTAACATCATCACATCACCATCATCCTCTTCCTCATAACATCATCACATTACCATCATCCTCTTCCTCTTAACATCATCACATCACCATCATCCTCTTCCTCATAATATCATCACATTACCATCATCCTCTTCCTCATAACATCATCACATTACCATCATCCTCTTCCTCATAATATCATCACATTACCATCATCCTCTTCCTCATAATATCATCACATTACCATCATCCTCTTCCTCATAACATCATCACATTACCATCATCCTCTTCCTCATAACATCATCACATCACCATCATCCTCTTCCTCTTAATATCATCACATCACCATCATCCTCTTCCTCATAACATCATCACATTACCATCATCCTCTTCCTCATAATCATCACATTACCATCATCCTCTTCCTCATAACATCATCACATTACCATCATCCTCTTCCTCATAATATCATCACATTACCATCATCCTCTTCCTCATAACATCATCACCATTACCATCATCCTCTTCCTCATAATATCATCACATTACCATCATCCTCTTCCTCATAATATCATCACATCACCATCATCCTCTTCCTCATAACATCATCACCATTACCATCATCCTCTTCCTCATAATATCACCATCATCACCACATCACCACCATTATAATATTCTCTTCTTCACATCACCATCATCCTCTTCCTCTTAATATCATCACATCACCGTCATCCTCTTCCTCATAACATCATCACATCACCATCATCCTCTTCCTCTTAATATCATCACATCACCATCATCCTCTTCCTCATAATATCATCACATTACCATCATCCTCTTCCTCATAACATCATCACCATTACCATCATCCTCTTCCTCATAATATCATCACATTACCATCATCCTCTTCCTCATAATATCATCACATTACCATCATCCTCATCCTCATAACATCATCACATTACCATCATCCTCTTCCTCATAACATCATCACATCACCATCATCCTCTTCCTCTTAATATCATCACATCACCATCATCCTCTTCCTCATAACATCATCACATTACCATCATCCTCTTCCTCATAACATCATCACATTACCATCATCCTCTTCCTCATAACATCATCACATTACCATCATCCTCTTCCTCATAATATCATCACATTACCATCATCCTCTTCCTCATAACATCATCACCAATACCATCATCCTCTTCCTCATAATATCATCACATTACCATCATCCTCTTCCTCATAATATCATCACATCACCATCATCCTCTTCCTCATAACATCATCACCATTACCATCATCCTCTTCCTCATAATATCACCATCATCACCACATCACCACCATTATAATATTCTCTTCTTCACATTATCATCATCATCATCATCATCATCACATCAACATTACCATCATCCTCTTCCTCATAATATCCTCATCATCACCACAACATCACCATTATCATCATCATCATTCTCACTATTATCAAAACCATCACCACTATCATCAGGAAATTGTAGGATGTCACATTTGTAGAATCAAACTCAGCAACCCAAAAAGGTAACAGCTAAAAAATCTTCAGTGGTTTTATTGTGGTACTCATTTTCTTTCTCAACATCATCTTCCATCATTTCCGTTTCAATCTGCCAGACGTGCTTTTGCAGAGGAATTATTTATTCTGAAGCAATTGCTTTGTCTATTTAATGACGTGAAGCATCCAAGCATTATTTATTCATTCAATGGCCTCACACCTGGACGCCTTTCTCTACACAATGACACAGTGTCACCGCTTGGAGGCGCTGTTGAGTCAGTTGTTGCTTTCACACCAAATAAAGCTCAATGTCATTCAGTCTCAGGTCAAAGTTGAGCACACACCCACTGCCTTTACATACTACATTAAACACCACAATTTCCATTTCACGACTCATTTACAATCAAATGCATCCTAAACGACCCTCATATCATTCAGCAAAAACACATGTATCATTCGGGCCTTATATCTGCTCAAGGTAGAACCTAAAATAATGAGATCTATAATGTATATTTCATACTTTTGGTTCTCTGACAGACTGCACAAATCATTTATACTCTCACACTCACACATAGAGCAGTATATCAGACGATGTCGTTAAACGATCCAATTGAAATATGCAACACTACATACACCGATCAGGCATAACATTATGACCATCTTCCTAATATTGTGGCTCTATCAATATTGTGCTGGTCCCACCTTTTTCTGCCAAAACAACCCTGACCCGTCGAGGCATGGACTCCACTAGACCCCTGAAGGTGTGCTGTGGTATCTGGCACCAAGATGTTAGCAACAGATTCTTTAAGCCCTGTAAGTTACGAGTTGGGGCCTCCATGAATCGGACTTGTTTGTTCAGCACATCCCACAGATGCTCGATTGGATTGAGATCTGGGGAATTTAGAGGCCAAGTCAACACCTCAAACTCGTTGTTGTGCTCCTCAAATCATTCCTGAACCATTTGTGCTTTGTGTCAGGAGCATTATCCTGCTGGAAGAGCCACAGCCACAGGGAATACCGTTTCCATGAAAGGCTGTACATGGTCTGCAACAATGCTTAGGTAGGTCGACGTGTCATCCACATGGATGGCAGGACCCAAGGTTTCCCAGCAGAACATTGCCCAAAGCATCACACTGCCTCCGCCGGCCTTCTTCTTCTTCCTGTAGTGCATCCTGGTGCCATGTGTTCCCCAGGGAAGAGACGCACACACACCCGGCCATCCACGTGATGTAAAAGAAAACGTGATTCCTCAGACCAGGCCACCTTCTTCCATTGCTCCATGGTCCAGTTCTGATGCTCACGTGCCACTGTTGGTGCTTTCGGCGGTGGACAGGGGTCAGCATGGGCACCCTGACTGGTCAGCGGCTATGCCGCCATACGCAACAAACTGCGATGCACTGTGTATTCAGACACCTTTCTATCAGAACCAGCATTAACTTCTTGAGCAGTTTGAGCTCCAGTAGCTCGTCTGTTTGATCAGACCACACGGGCCAGCCTTCGCTCCCCACGTGCATCAATGAGCCTGAGCCGCCCATGACCCTGTGGCCGGTTCTCCACTGTTCCTTCCTTGGAGCACTTTTGATAGATCCTGACCACTGCAGACTGGGAACACCCCACAAGAGCTGCAGTTTTGGAGATGCTCTGACCCAGTCGTCTAGCCATCACAATTTGGCCCTTGTCAAACTCGCTCAAATCCTTACGCTTGCCCATTTTTCGATTAATCTGCAATTGGATTGTGGCTCTTTTCACGTGGATGCATGAGTGCAATTTAACTAACAATATATTCCTTCTAAAAAGTACTATGGCAGTACTGGGATAGACCCATTTTGATATATACAATGACCCACATCCATTAAATGACATTTAAGGACTTAGAATTCAAAGAAAAAAATCATGTTAATGTCTTTGCTTTATCACGCAAGGCTATGTTTGTTCTGATAATGCCACGGTTAAATCATTTATCTGCATTGTGCTGTTCAACAGTGTGAACAGAATCCGGGCGCTCGTATGCAAACACACCCTCATCAGATGCGTCATTATTCTCTGATGGGATGTGGCTTGTGATATTGACAGTGTTTCAGATGTTCAGTGATGGTGAAAGCACAGATTTGTGGAGGATGGGGTCGTGGAGATAATCAGACTTGCACGCTCTCTGATTTTCAGACAAATTAAATGTCAGGGGAAATGGGACTCGCTCGGGTACTTTGAAAAGTGGAGACTATCATAAATTATTAAGGCCTCCTTTACTTTTTCCGAGCCTCTGAGATCCATCATACCAAAGCTTTCCCAACTTTATTCCAGAGTGAGGAATTAACAGACTTCAGTATCTGATTTCAAACACATCCCAATACAACCTCAACAACCTGGGCACGTAGTTTGCCACGTTATTTTCTCTGAATGATAGCTTTGCATTATTTAAGTTTAGGTGGAAAAATGGCATTTGCCACTGTCACAGTGCAACAGGAATGAGAAGTGAGAGGAATACAAAAATAAAATAAGAAAAATTACAAAAAAGAATAGAAAACAAAAACAAAGTAAAGTAACAAGAATAATAAAATAAAAAGTAAATAACAAAATAACATAATATCAAACAATTACCAAAAAATATATATAAAAATAAATACAAATAAAATAACTAAATAGAATAGAATAAAATAGAAAATTACATTAAAATAAAATAAAACAATCAATAACAAAATAAAAAATAAATAAGAACATATAAAAGAGAATAAAGATAAAAAATAAATAAATTACAACACAATAAAATAGAATAAACAATAAATAACATTAAAATAAAGTAAAAGGTAAATAACAAAATTATTATAAAAAATTTAATTAAAAAAATGACCGAAATGAAAATATAAAATAGAATGCGATTTAAAAAAATAAAATAAATAAATAATAATAAAATACCAAAATACAATAGAATAAAATAGAAAATTATATTAAAATAAAACAATCAATAACAAATAACATATAAAAAGAACAAAAAAAATAAAAGAATAAAAAAAATCTAATCAAAATATAAAATGCAATGACAAAATAAAAATAAATAAGAACATATAAAATAGAATAAAGATAAAAATAAACAAATAAATAAAGAAAACAAGATAAAAATAAATAAATAACAATAAAATAAAATAGAATAAAATAAAATAAATAACATTAAAATAAAATAAAAGGTAAATAACAAAATAATTATCAAAATATCTTTATTAAATAAAATAAAGAACAAAATTAAAACATCATTAAATAGAACAAAATAAAAATGAATAACAATAAAATAGCAAAATAGAATAAAAAACTGAATAACATTATAATAAATTAAAATAAAAAATCAATAACAAAATAAAAATAAGATAATTAAAAATAAAATAAAAAGTAAATAAAAAAATGAACAAAAATATCAAAATAATTAACAAAAATAAAATTAAAATAAACAAACAAAATTAAAACATCATAAAATAGAATTGTAGAAATAGAATAGTATTAAATTCCTTGGCACTTTCTAGTTTGTCAACGTTGGGCTCAAGGCAGGCTTGTAATGTTAAGTTAAAATGTAAAAGTATTAAACATTTTCCACACTTAAATACATAATTTGTATTAAGTAACAAATGTGCCTCAAAATCACAGTTTCATCATCTGATCCACTGGTTGGTGTAAAATACCACAACTGGCGAACGGCAATGGTCTACAGTCAGATTAAAATAGCTTGCATTCATTTTGCTCTCTAAATCTCCATGCTTTAGTAGCGCTCAGAAGTGTGTTAACTAGATCTTCCTGACAGCAATAATGAGTCTGCCGTGACCCCATTCATCGCCATTATTAACAGGTCAATACTGGACTCAATATCCCATTATAAACGCAATTCTAATGCGTCGTCGATATGCTGGCAGGCCTGCACCATTTGTATCTAGTCACATTACAGCCCTTTCTGTTCTGTCAGAAACAACATTCATCTCCGCTGGCTTCTTTTCATCTGTGTTTGGCGAGAAACTCTGTGTGACCTCCATATTCACACATTTTTGATCTATAAAAGCATGATGTATCCAATATGATTCTCGGCCAAAAAACAAATATGATTTTTTATTTTTTATTTAATCTAAAGTTTTAATATTATTTCATATGTCAGACAAGCAGCAAATACCAAAACATTTGTCTAATCAGCAGTAGGGGGCGTATCCGTTCATGACAGAGTGCAAAAACACTAGCCAATCAGCAGTAAGGGGCGTATCCGTTCATGACAGAGTGCAAAAACACTAGCCAATCAGCAGTAAGGGGCGTATCCGTTCATGACAGAGTGCAAAAACACTAGCCAATCAGCAGTAAGGGGCGTATCCGTTCGTGACAGAGTGTAAAAACACTAGCCAATCAGCAGTAAGGGGCGTATCCGTTCGTGACAGAGTGTAAAAACACTAGCCAATCAGCAGTAGGGGCGTATCCGTTCATGACAGAGTGCAAAAACACTAGCCAATCAGCAGTAAGGGGCGTATCCGTTCGTGACAGAGTGCAAAAACACTAGCCAATCAGCAGTAGGGGCGTATCCGTTCATGACGGAGTAGAAAAACACTAGCCAATCAGCAGTAGGGGCGTATCCGTTCATGACAGAGTGCAAAAACACTAGCCAATCAGCAGTAGGGGCGTATCCGTTCGTGACAGAGTGCAAAAACATTAGCCAATCAGCAGTAGGGGCGTATCCGTTCATGACAGAGTGCAAAAACACTAGCCAATCAGCAGTAGGGGCGTATCCGTTCATGACGGAGTGCAAAACACTAGCCAATCAGCAGTAGGGGCGTATCCGTTCATGACAGAGTGCAAAAACATTAGCCAATCAGCAGTAGGGGCGTATCCGTTCATGACAGAGTGCAAAAACACTAGCCAATCAGCAGTAGGGGCGTATCCGTTCATGACAGAGTGCAAAAACACTAGCCAATCAGCAGTAGGGGCGTATCCGTTCGTGACAGAGTGCCAAAACATTAGCCAATCAGCAGTAGGGGGCGTATCCGTTCGTGACAGAGTGCAAAAACACTAGCCAATCAGCAGTAGGGGGCGTATCCGTTCATGACGGAGTAGAAAAACACTAGCCAATCAGCAGTAGGGGCGTATCCGTTCATGACGGAGTAGAAAAACACTAGCCAATCAGCAGTAGGGGCTTATCCGTTCATGACGGAGTATAAAAACACTAGCCAATCAGCAGTAGGGGCGTATCCGTTCATGACGAAGTGCAAAAACACTAGCCAATCAGCAGTAGGGGCGTATCCGTTCATGACAGAGTAGAAAAACACTAGCCAATCAGCAGTAGGGGCTTATCCGTTCATGACAGAGTAGAAAAACACTAGCCAATCAGCAGTAGGGGGCGTATCCGTTCATGACGGAGTAGAAAAACACTAGCCAATCAGCAGTAGGGGCGTATCCGTTCATGACAGAGTATAAAACACTAGCCAATCAGCAGTAGGGGCTTATCCGTTCATAACAGAGTAGAAAAACACTAGCCAATCAGCAGTAGGGGCGTATCCGTTCATGACGGAGTAGAAAAACACTAGCCAATCAGCAGTAGGGGGCGTATCCGTTCATGACAGAGTAGAAAAACACTAGCCAATCAGCAGTAGGGGCTTATCCGTTCATAACAGAGTAGAAAAACACTAGCCAATCAGCGGTAGGGGCGTATCCGTTCATGACGGAGTAGAAAACACTAGCCAATCAGCAGTAGGCGTATCCGTTCATGACAGAGTATAAAAACACTAGCCAATCAGCAGTAGGGGCGTATCCGTTCATGACGGAGTATAAAAACACTAGCCAATCAGCAGTAGGGGCGTATCCGTTCATGACGGAGTAGAAAAACACTAGCCAATCAGCAGTAGGGGCGTATCCGTTCATGACAGAGTGCAAAAACACTAGCCAATCAGCAGTAGGGGCGTATCCATTCATGACAGAGTGTAAAAACTCTAGCCAATCAGCAGTAGGGGCGTATCCATTCATGACAGAGTGTAAAAACACTAGCCAATCAGCAGTAGGGGGCGTATCCGTTCATGACAGAGTGTAAAAACACTAGCCAATCAGCAGTAGGGGCGTATGCGTTCATGACAGAGTGTAAAAACTCTAGCCAATCAGCAGTAGGGGGCGTATCTATTCATGACGGAGTATAAAAACACTAGCCAATCAGCAGTAGGGGCGTATCCGTTCATGACGGAGTATAAAAACACTAGCCAATCAGCAGTAGGCGTATCCGTTCATGACAGAGGCCAAAACATTAGCCAATCAGCAGTAGGCGTATCCGTTCATGACGGAGTATAAAAACACTAGCCAATCAGCAGTAGGGCGTATCCGTTCATGACGGAGTATAAAAACACTAGCCAATCAGCAGTAAGGGCGTATCCGTTCATGACGGAGTAGAAAACACTAGCCAATCAGCAGTAGGCGTATCCGTTCATGACGGAGTATAAAAACATTAGCCAATCAGCAGTAGGGGCATATCCGTTCATGACAGAGTGTAAAACACTAGCCAATCAGCAGTAGGCGTATCCGTTCATGACAGAGTGCAAAAACACTAGCCAATCAGCAGTAGGGGCGTATCCGTTCATGACGGAGTATAAAAACACTAGCCAATCAGCAGTAGGGGCGTATCCGTTCATGACGGAGTAGAAAACACTAGCCAATCAGCGGTAGGCGTATCCGTTCATGACGGAGTATAAAAACACTAGCCAATCAGCAGTAGGGGCGTATCCGTTCATGACGGAGTAGAAAAACACTAGCCAATCAGCAGTAGGGGGCGTATCAGTTCATGACGGAGTATAAAAACACTAGCCAATCAGCAGTAGGGGCGTATCCGTTCATGACAGAGTGTAAAAACACTAGCCAATCAGCAGTAGGGGCGTATCCGTTCATGACGGAGTGTAAAAACACTAGCCAATCAGCAGTAGGGGCGTATCCGTTCATGACAGAGTGTAAAAACACTAGCCAATCAGCAGTAGGGGCGTATCCATTCATGACAGAGTGTAAAAACTCTAGCCAATCAGCAGTAGGGGGCGTATCTATTCATGACGGAGTATAAAAACACTAGCCAATCAGCAGTAGGGGCGTATCCGTTCATGACAGAGTGCCAAAACATTAGCCAATCAGCAGTAGGGGCGTATCCGTTCATGACAGAGTGCCAAAACATTAGCCAATAATCAGTGAACAAGCGGGACATTTGACTGTAAATAGAGAGATGGTTGAGATATTACTAAAGAGGAAATGTCAGAGAAATATAAGTGAAAGAAGAAGGGTTATGAAGAGGACACGGATTAATATTGAAAAAGCTTTCCAGCAGTGGAGAGACGTCAGAGAGCGGGGAGGCCTGAAAACTACGCCGAGGTTGCTTTGTTTCTGCTCGATATGTAAGTAATATCAGTTTTGCTGTTTCACAGAACCAAGAAATGTTGTTGTAAACTTTATTAAGCTTCCTTGTGTATGGCAACATGTTCAGACTGAATGAAGCTCTTGTCTATGCAGATTCAACACCGCTGGAACATGAAGTGCGGAGAACAAGAGACGGGAGTTAATGAGACGGGATGAACGGATCCATCACACTATACTGAGAGACACACACCATATGTAGATGTTTTGTTTCAGTGATGCCGGTGATTTTAACCTAAACTTTGATGTGGTCTCCTTGAAATGTTCATGCTGATGAAGTAGTCATTGATTTGCACAAACCCCTACCGGTCACATTAACAATTAAACTAACAACTGTGTTGAAGGAGAGGCCTGAGCAGAATATTTGCATGTTTATGCTCATGAATATTTAATGATGTAGCGTGTGGGAGTCCGGTTTCAGAGGCGCTGTGATGGATGCATGTGGCCGGACGTGTTTCAGCATCAGGTGCTGGGCCTCAGGGCATCATTATGACCCACATTTGATGGCATGTTTTACCGCAGACTGTGAGAGACTCATCGGAAGGCAAGTTTATCACAGTGCTTGTCGTTTTACAATACACACTGACACTGCACATGTATTTTTCATTTAAAAGACCTTTCACACAAATCACACACATCTACTGGTTACCCAGAGTGAGATCTTTGAGTGACTTTATTTATGTTTCGAATTAGCTTAGTTTAATTTTAGTTTTAGTAATGTTATGTTTTTTAAATATTCATGGAAGCCCATTTCCACTGCATAAGAAAAAAATCATGCTTAGGTAAACATTACGTCATAATTATGAGAGAAATCGTCAAAATTATGGGATAGAAATACATAATTATGACAATTATTACAAAAAAGAAATCTAAATTATGACAAATAATAGGATTTTAGTCTATTTCATTAAATTGTATCTAATAATTATTGACTTTTCAATCTCATAACTATGATTTAATTTGTCATAATTGATTTTGTAATCTCATAATACTTTTGCCTGTCATAATTCAGTTTAGTTGTTCCTGTCGTGTCTGTTTCAGTTCTCGTTAGGGTTTCTGATTAGTTCATCCTCATCCAGCTGTTCCTGTTTGGTGTTCTCATTTACTATGAGTATTTCTCAACCCCCTAGCCGTGACAGTAAAGATGTAATCAAAACAATATGCCATGTTTTAAGCGCTACTGTAAACTAAACTTTTGTCCCAGTATGGCTATGTTCATTTGAATGACTGTAAGACCGAAATAATGATACTGTGTGGTTGAAATAACCAAAACATGACGACTGCTCTCTCTGGGATTAATCGTGCCGCTCTAAGCAGATGTCAGGTTTTAGTTTTACTACCCTTGTCGTTTGGTCAGCTTGCACGCACAGACACTTTTTCTCGTCTACAGGCACCTTGAGGTCCAAAGCCATTTTCTTGACACTATCTTTAAGCACACACAGGGCAAATGTCGGCGTTATCTCCATGTCATTCCCGGAGCATTTTGACCTCACGGTTTAAAGCCTTGTCTCGTGTTCAGCACCGGGTAACGGCACCGCGCGCGGTCTATCAGCTCTCCCGCAGGCCGCCGCAGGAAATGGGTGTTTTATGAGAACGATAGATCACCGGCCGGCAACAGCGGCGACTGACACCTGCGATTTTTCTTCTGGCTTAAAGGAATGAAAGGAAATAAATGGACAGGAACAGGCCTGTGTGTTTGTGGGAAAGGTTGAACGGTCATCCAAGCTGACAGAAGAGCTGAAGAGGAACAACAGCCCTGACAGCATATTTCAATGTGTGTTTAATTAAATCAATACAGCAGGCGAGTCTGTGCGCTGCACGCGCGGGTCTCCGTCAGATCCACCTTCTGGAGGTGAGACCACGAGAGAAGGAGAAAACAATGTCACGAGCGCCCAGCGATTACGACAGCACGCTCGAGCCCTGAGGGCTGCCGTGGGGTTTTCACTGAATATATTCATCTGTGCATGATTAAAGTGATCAAGAGTTTATGTGACATATTTATGAGCAAAACCAGATATTCGGATAGAAATCTTGATTTTGTCCTTTGGTAACTGAGCCCATTTCATAATATTGAGTTAGTATGTCATCATTTTGACTTTAATATCCCTCAAGACAAAAAAAAAAATCATACTTTGGTAAATGATAATTCTGAAAAAGTCAGAATGTGATACAAAGTCAAAAGGATGAGATAAATCAATTGACATAAATTTAAATTATGGTATAAAAATATAATAATTTCGACTTTGTCATATTTATGGCTTAGCATATCATAATTTTTATTTTACATTTTTTAATTTTACATTTCAGTGTTTATCTGTTAATGTGTCTTGTCTCATGTCATAATTAAGAATTTTCAATCTCATAATTTCGATTTGTGTCATATTAAATATTTTAAAAACCTCAATTTTGACTTTTTTCCCCAAACAATTAGACTTTTATCTCTTAATTATGACTTAGTATGTCATCATTTTGAATTTAATATCTATATTAACTATAACTATAATATACTATATTAAAAATTGCTTTGGTAAATAACTATGAAAAAAGTTTAAATGATGAGATAAAATAAATTGTGAAACATTTAAATTGACATAAAAATATGATAAATTCTCAAAATTATGACATGTCAGAAAATTTCCATCTCATAATTTCAATTTGTGTCATTTCACTTTTTTTAAATCTTAAATTTTACCTTTTTCCCACATCATTTTGACATTTTATCTTTCTATAATTGTAACTTTTTTGGTCATAATTGTAACTTTTTAGCTATTAATTTAGACTTTTGATATATCTTATTTATGACTTATGATTTACTTATGTCATCATATCCCTCACATAAGAAAATAAATCATGCTTTGGTAAATGGTAATTATGAAAAAATCACACATTATGACATAATGTGATAAAGTCCAAACGATGAGATAAAAAGTCAATTGTGACAGTTCAAAAATGACATAAATTGAATAATTTTGACTTATCTCATAATTACGGCTTAATATGTAGGCTAATCATGTTGATTATTTCATAATTATGTAATTAGTATGTCGTAATTTTGACTTTTCAATCTCATAATTTTGACTTTTATGTCATATTTAGATTTTTTTAAATACATTTTTACTTTTTCCACATAATTTATCTCATCTTCTCAACTTTTTATAATTTACATTTTAATATAATTTGTCATCATTTAAACTTTTTAGCTAAAAATTAAAACGTTTATCTCTTAATTAGGACTTAATATGTAGGCTACATTTTGACTTTTTATGTAATTAAATTTAGTATGTCATAGTTTTGACTTTCTCCTCATACTTTTGACTTTTTATCTGATCGTTTACCAAAGCATGTTTTTTTTAATGTGGCAGAAATGGGCTTCCATAGACATCAGCTGGAAAGGAAAGGGATTTCAGAGGTGAAGGAAGACATTTTGAAGAAAGATTACACTAATTGTTCTCTTTGAAATAATATGCATTGATGTAAAATGTACAATTAGACCAGAAAAAAAGTATTTAAGTAAACAGTCTATTTTGATTTCATGCTGACTTTAAATATGACACACAAAATGAAAACAGCTGTTTACAGAGAATATAAGCAGTGGTTTATTGGTAATCTACAAGGACTCGATGACCTGAATGAGTTTTTGTGACTTTTCAGCTTTTCTTGTGAGGGGAAAGTAAATGTAATCGCATCAAGTTTTCCCACTTATATGAGCTGCTACCTTGGATGAGAAACACATTTATATTAGAGCCAGAACTCCTTGTCTTTAATTTCACGCTGGATGCGTCTCCATGAGGAAAAACGGCTTCATTTTTCTAAACCGCTGAAAATGAAAGGCCACGTTGCAAAAGGAGAGAGAATAAATATCAAAGTTTATGTTAAAATGCCAATTTGTTGCTTGGGTCGTTCTCAGGAAAGGCTGCCATTTGTGGCCCATTTGTCCAATTATATCTCACTGCAGATATAATGAACAGGATACTGAATGGTCACTGATTTATGAATTATGTGGTGGGCTGGTGTGCTTGTTAAGACTGTTAGACATTTTTGCTCTGACCTCTAACCCCCAAACACTTGTGTGAGTTATTATAAAACACTTTTGTTCATTACAAAATGATAGTATCTGCACAAAAAGTTGAATTTGACCATCTGTGGAGCCTAAGGATTGTTGTAACTGCAATCATATTTACCTCAAAACATCTCTTTGTTTCAATGATTCTTGCTTTATCTCCAGGTTTAAATGAGCTAATTCACAAACCATTGTTATTAGCGACACCTCTGGCTGTTAAAGCTGCTCTCCGTCACTTTTTTTGTGTTTAAGATTTACAAAAATGTTATAATGAGAATGAATCATTATGGTGCACTTATAATAAGTGTTTATATTGGGACTATTTCAGACCAGTCTGGTAGGAAGCGCTGCGGAGGAGCACAGTCCCTGCGTAAACAGAGACATAAACATAGAGAAGTAGCTCCGGCTGCTATGTTCTTCCAAGACGCAAGCAGTTGTTTATTAACCGCTAGAGTGCAAAAAGCAATGGACTGCACTGCTCCTGTTTGTACACGCGCAACGTACAAGAGATTGAACGTAATTCATACTCACGTCAAAGTTATTTTTCATAAAAAGAAGTTGGAAATCCCTTTGCAACAAAACCGCCTACGCTACCGAGAGCGATGGTTAGATGAATATTTAACCCTCTGGGGTACTTCGGTCAAAAACGACCTGAAGCGTTTAAATATATATATTTTTTAATCATAGCTTCATCGGAATGGTCCGAAACTGGGTGACTTTATTGGTACTTGGTATATGAACACCCAAAGGACAGGATTTGAAAAGTCTAAGTGGTTGTAAAAAAAAAAAAAAAAAAAAAAAAAAAGTCAGTTCGGGTCAAAAATGACCGCCATAGGAAATGAATGGGAAATTGTTTTTTTTTTGTTTATACAATCTACAAATCAGCCAGGATGCAGAAAAAAAGGACTCAACAGTGAAGGGGTGAATCTCTAAAACATCAAGAGTGCAAAACAGACAAAAAAACTCTCTCTCACACACACAAAAACACAATTAGCTTTTGGAATGGCACGCAAGTTTTTTTTGTCTGTTTTGCACTCTTGATGTTTTAGAGATTCACCCCTTCACTGTTGAGTCCTTTTTTCTGCATCCTGGCTGATTTGTAGATTGTATGCACAAAAAAACCAATTTCCCATTAATTTCCTATGGCGGTCATTTTTTGACCCGAAGGTCCTGAGTGTGACTATTTTTTTTTACGACCACTTACACTTTTTAAAATCCTGTCCCCAATTTTTTGGGGTGTTCATATACCAAGTACCAATAAAGTCACCAAGTTTCGGACCATTCTGATGAAGCTACGGTTTTTTAATTTTTTTTATAAAACGCAAGATCCACTATAGTGATAAACATGTGCTATTGCGTGATAAAAATGCTCAATGTGTCCACCGGATGGCACTGATCTCATTAAAAAAATTGCTTTCATGAGGCCTAGGCTTGACTCTAAAATGAAATACAGCTTTAAAGGGGTACTTCAGCGCTGAAAAGATGAATCTGTATTTAAACTGGGTCATTTATGTAGTGAAATGTGAAATGAAATGTGAAATTATTTTTGAATTTGGTGCCTTCTAGACTGAGAAAACACAGAAAATGTATTTTTGTCTCATGGGGATGAAAGACAACAATTCCCAGAATGCACTTCACTGCCCTACGGCTACAGGATTACTGGATCACTTGCCCACCGCGTTCATTTTCATAAAATCAGTTCAGTTAGAGACACTACAATTAAAAACTGAACGTGTCTGTTCAATATAAAGCGAGTGAGTCGATTGAGTGTCACGGCACAAACGCAGCAGGAGTCGGATTACATTCATCACATGAACTGAGGTAAGCGCGGGATTCGCAGATGCGGCGCATTCACAGCGCGTGATCAGTCTGGCGTGTGTTCAGTTCATGTCTTTGGAAGCTTAACTTTCATAGGAAGTTCATTTGAAAAGTTGAAACACTCACTTTGCTCTCCACCGCTCCGTTTACATGAATCTCCGCAGCTCCGAGTGCTGTGAGTGTGATGTTGAAAACATGTGGGAATAGCGCCTCCTGCTGGCTGTAGTCTTCAGCCTCTGGACAAAAACTCCTCCGATGATGCAAAATGATGATATTTGCGCAATCGGAGGAATTTTTCCAGAAATAAAATACATAATTCTCTTGTCTCAGGGTCATATGAGGGGGGAAAGTACGATAATTTTAATATACTCCTGGGTTTCTACTGATACAAAGCTTAATGCTAATCGCTGAAGTAACCCTTTAATTAAAAAAAAAAATAAATATATACATTTTTTATTATATTCAATGGGTCATAATTATTGCATAAATATTATTTATAAATCATAAAATTATCTCTAAACACCAAAAAAGAAAATAAAAAATATTATTGAAAAAAATATATTTCATTGATTTTACTCAAATCTTTTTTTATCTTAATCCCGCCCTCCGGGTCATTTTTGACCCGAAGGTCCTGAGTGTGACCCATATATGAAGAACCCCTGAGGGTTAAATATGTGCTGCACACGCTTTCCTCTCAACAACAAAACAAACAACAAAAACTGAGAAACAGCAGTTCAGAACTCATCTCTGATCATACTGATGATGTGGATATATTTGCATCAGCTCAGCAATGATGTCGACAGATGAGGTAATTAAAATCACACTGTTATTGATTATAAAGTGTATATTTGAGACTATAGTTTGAATAATCCCTTTTCTTTGCATCACACATTGACATTACAGTGCAGAATGGCTCTTTCAGCATTATACTGAACATAAAAGCATTCATTTCATGTGTCATTGAACAGAGAAGAGGCTCGATCTCTAACCGTCACATTGGATTTTCCTGGCAAAAACCTTCACATGAAAATCATTCTACACTACAGGCTCATATATATATATATATATATATATATATATATATATATATATATATATATATATATATATATAGGCAACCTTGGAAGTCGGAGAAGGTCTCGTTTTTTAAGTTAAACTGTTCACACATTGGCAATAAAAAAGCAATGCACAGGACAATTCTTACATTGGCTATGTGTTTAAAGGAATACTCCACTTTTTTAGAAAACAGGCTCATTTTCCAAGTCTCCTAGAGTTAAATAGTTGAGTTTTACCGTTTTTGAATCCATTCAGCCGATCTTTGTATCTAGCGGTAGCACTTTTAGCATAGCTTAGCATACATCATTGATTCTAATCAGTCTATTAGCATCTCATTCAAAAAATGACCAAAGACACTTTCAATATTTTTCCTATTTAAATCTTGACTCTTCTACAGTTACATCGTGTGCTAAGACCAACTGAAAATGAAAAGTTGTGATTTTCTACACCTATATGGCTAGGAACTACTTTCTCATTCCTGCGTAATAGTCGCGGATCTTCGCGGCCGTTTTATTGAAAGTGTCTTAAATCAAGATGATTTTGAAAATTACAAGATATTTTTTTGTTTTCTGGAAAATAGAATCAAAATGAAGTGAGTTTTTGCGCAAAACAAGCTATTTTCTGCCAATGGGGTAAGACAAATGAGTTTTTCTTTCTTTCTTTTTTTACCCCATTGGCAGATAATTTAGCTTGTTTTAAGCAAAAACTCACTTAATTTAGACCCCCCCCCCCCACACACACACACACAGAAAACAAGAACAAATTTCATTTTACTTATAAAATCATCTTGATTTTTTTTGGACTGGAAACCAGTCAAAAATACTACATAAAAAAGCATTTTAGCAGTGTAATAGTTTTTAAAGTCAGTTTAATGTCATTTAAGTGGAAATTACTTTCACAGCCAAGTTGATTGTACTTAAAAATGTAAAGTAGCAAGTTTTTTTTCCTGCCCACATGAAAAAATACTATAGTATTTTATAGTAAAATTACTCTAGTAAATACTATAGTGTTTTTGAACCGTACTATAGAAAATATACAACAGTAAATTAACAAAGTGTAGTAAATACTATAATATACTACAATTTACTGTAGTATCTTAACTAACACTACAGTATTTACTAGAGTCATTTTACTGTAATTTTACTTTAATATACTATAGTATTTTTTCATGTGGGGGTTCATAACTATTATACAGATATCTGAGGGTTTTTTCTCTTTTTCCAGGTCCGTCTGACACCATCTTTCCGCTGATGTGTTCAAATGACTGCCTTTCCCCTCTGCATTTGAGTTTCTTGTAGCTTTGATAGAAGGCCGTGATTCAGCTGCTAACCCGAGCATCACTCACGGCTAGAGAGAGACTGCGGCTGAAATCTCTCCTGCGGCTCTGATTGATGGACGAGTTGGCAGCAAAGTTGAGTATCGTTCATTGTAATGCGTTCGCTCTGAATAAATGCCCTGAATATGAGCACGACTTTGCTGCATTTTACACTTCATCAGGTTTTTCCCTGCACAAATCAAAGGAGTCAAATAAAAGACAAACTCATATGTGCACTTACTGTAGCCAGTCAAGGTTTCTTTCACCAAAACAATTATAATTTAGTTTTTTTGTCCATTATTCTCTCTATCTGACCTTTAACGTTTAAATATTGTTTTTGCATGCACAATTATGTTCAATTACTTATGTTTTTTCCACACTGTAAAAATGAATGTTGGTTTGACTTAAAAAAGCAAGTACACTTGCTTAAAGGCACAATATGTAATTTTTCACCACTAGAGGTCGCTCATGTAGCCTGGATTTCACAGAGCTTTTATTCTGCCAGACAAGCGCCTCCGCTTCTTCTGCTCATGCATATGTGTGGTAACGCAGCGCTGTTTTATCATATTACACACATTTGAGCGTGTTGAACGTTATGTTATAATGCAACTCGGTGTGTTCACTCAGTCCTACCATGAGACACTTGTTCACACTGCAGTGAGCTAGAGCGATATTAGACATGGTAAAACATGGTACTCGCGGTAAATCAAGAACACCAGATTTAAACAATAAGCTGAATAACACAATGATTAGTTTCTGTCCATGAATGATCCAAACAGTTGCTCACCTGTTTAAAAAAACACATGAAATATTAAAGCATTTTTGGTGTTTCCATGGTATCTACTAAGGATGCCACAAGTACCGACTAGGGCTGCACGATTAATCGAAATCGAACCGCAAACGCGATTTGGCTTATGTGCGATTATGAAAGCGTAAAGGCTGCGATTTTAATTAAATAAATATGCCCAGCGTATCAGTGAAGAGCGGCTGCTCCGTCTGAAAGCACTGCGAGTGAATGTGCGCTTGAAAAAGCAACGTGTCAAACATCTTCACAAACTAGGAATGCGAAGCGTTCATTAACCTGTTGTCCAACAAAATACAGCGTTTAATAAGGTTTTAACTCACTTCATATTGTCAGTCGAGGTGATGTGGCTTATCATCACAGAATGTAAATCAACACTGAATACTTTATTTTAAGAAAATATCCACGAAGCCTTGACGAACTCAAACACCATATATTGATGCAGAAGTATTATCTTCATGTTTAATCAGTCAAAGCGTTTCTATCTTCGTTTTATTCAGCATACAGCGCTAGCTTCACATTAGGGATTTCCTGAAAACAAATGATTACGTTTGACAAATGTGGAGTTTCTGCTCGAGGGCGCCCTCTGGCCTCCAGTATGAATGAAACTTTTGGGTAAAATAAGAAAAATAATACTTCTAAATAAATGTATACGACAATCCATGTGTTTTTCTTCATTGTACAGGAGTTGTAATCCCCACAGTGGATGCATAAGAGGCTCATATTTCATATTAAAGACATAGACATCACAGATAAAAAGCACAGATTTTATAATATTTTTATTTTTACAATGAATCCTTAGACCTTTCTAATGATTTTTATTCATAGGCTGTCTGCATATTAACAGGTAACTCATTTTTTTTTAGTTTTCAGTAAAATATAAATATTATTATTATTATTATTATTATTATTATTATTATACTGTTATTTTTATTCTTAAATGCTCTATTTTAATTTTTTTAATAATGAATGTTATTGTAATAGTAATATTTCTTATTTTTATTTAGCAATAATAATAATCATAATACATAAGTCATATTAATATATAAGCACAAAATGTTATATACACACTTTTAAATGTAAAACATAAATAAAAAAATAATCGCATTTTAAATCGCAATTTTAACCAGAATAATCGCAATTAGATATTTTTCCCAAATCGTGCTGCCCTAGTACCGGCACTCCGGTACTGAAGTCGGTACTGAAACGTAAAAAATGTGACGATACCAGCATTTCTGTAGTTCAGTCGTTCAGTTGCTTCCGTGTTTATTTAAGCGCAGGGCTCCAGACTGTAGCCGAATACATACTAGTGTCTGAATATTAAACTGCAAAATACTATTTAAATATTAATCCTGCATGTTCTGCGTTAGGGTTAGGGTGTGAACGACGGGCGCAGATGAGCAGTTTCATTTGAATCTCGCGCACGCGGGCACACACACTTACACACTCGCTGTCTTTTTAGCCTCTGTCGTGTCACTATATGGACATGAATGCATAAACCGTCACTTCATGAGCATTTACCGTTTCATTTGAGAAAACTGTCATATGAACACGCGGACACTCAAAGGGCTTCACGGCAACCCGTCAAAATAAAAGTTCAGTTCAACTTGAAGAAATTGACATAAATATATGTCTCTATGTAATAATAATAATAATAATAGGCTACTACTACTAATAATAATTATGCCTAGAGGGCTGCTTATTTTTCACTTGATCTTTTTTTGTAAACAATGTTTACTTTTAAACAGCATGTAGCCTTTAAATGTTATGTATTTACTTTTATTATAATGATTATCATCATAAATTATAAACTCATTGTATTTAATGTAAAAAAAAATTAAATAGTTAAATAAAAAAATAAAATAAAAAAAAGTTTGCCGTGGTGCTGAAATTGGTACTGAGAACCGTAAAATGTTTATGGTATTGCTACCGACTGCTGGAATTTTGGTATTATGACTATCCCTAGTTTCTACAAAATAAAACCGCAAATCGAGGGTAACGTGGGTATGATTATAGGCAACGCACGGATACGGTCCATATCCTGGTTAAAAACGCTTATTTCTCTGGATTTAAACATTCTTGGAAACATTTGGGATAATGCAAGTACACAAGTCAACAAAATATATAACATTGTTCTAGTGCAGGGGTCTCAAACTCAATTTACCCGGGGGCCGGTGGAGGTAGACTCTGGCTCAGGCTGGGCCGCATCAAGTATTCCACACAAAACAAAAGGAGAACAACTGATACAATCTTCTCAAAATAAT
The DNA here is from genome assembly GCA_023029165.1 of Gobiocypris rarus. Taxonomy (NCBI): domain Eukaryota; kingdom Metazoa; phylum Chordata; class Actinopteri; order Cypriniformes; family Gobionidae; genus Gobiocypris; species Gobiocypris rarus. The sequence continues at coordinate 4,229,911 of CM040933.1, forward strand.
AGACTTATTCAAAGCAAGGCCACAACCAGATCAAACAGAACAGTGAACGCAATTCTAGGTCTAATTATAGTTGGGAAATAAACTATTTGGGAATATTTGCAAACAATATTTGCATAAATTTTTGTCAAATATATTTTTAGTCCCGAGAGTCTTCACATGAGTGATTAAATATGTAGATCCGCCATTAACATTTGAGTTCCCTTGTGGTAGAATTTGAGTAAAATGATGTTCATCAATGATTGTATATTAAGGGCATGGACATGTTGCATTTTATTTTTTTATTTCACCGGAATTAATATAGTCTCTCCGCAACGGCATTAAACGATAGATTGACATGCTCATCTGTGTGTGTGTGTGTGTATGAGAAGACTGTGCACGAACCCCGTCTCCTCTGATTTCATTGGCCATCTGAGCGCTGTTAGAACAGATTCGTTTCGACTGTCTGATCAGCCTCAAATTCTGTTCCTGTCAATCACGCGGTGTCAACCAATTATACTGCATGAGGGAGGGCTGAGCTAACTCTCTCTCTCTCACACACACACACACACACGAAGTGAGGCGGCAAGCGCGGCATACGCAATGACTCAGCAAAAACTAAGGTGCTTTTCAGAACAACGCGCTGGCCGCACTAACACTAAACTTTGATGTCAAGTAGGGGGCCACAAAATATCCGGCCTGCAGGCCGCGAGTTTGAGACCCCTGTTCTAGTGGTTTTTGGATATTTACAAAAATCTTACATATTGTGCCTTTAAAAGTTAAAAGTTCATTGAAACTAAAAATTTGAGTTAATAAAAAGAAAGATTGATTTAGTCAACAGAAACAAAAAAAAACGACAACATTAATTAGACATAAAAAGGTTAATTTTCACACACAGCTGATGGATTGTGCGTTGTGATAATCTCATTAACCGTTCAAGTCCAAACCTCAAATCAATAAGAACCTGAAGCACATAAACTATAAATATCTGTTTTGTGCTGTTTTGTCATATTTGCATTTTCTGGCAACCAAAACCTGTGTAATCAGCAAACATTTACTCATTGCAGTTTGGCCGTATTCCCAACAGGATATTTTACATTCTGTGGCATATTGAGCTGAACAGGTTGATGATTAAGTCAACATGTCTGTCACATCCTAAATAAACAGCTGCCGGATTTAAAAGGAACCGTCTTGTTCCCTCATTCCCAGTAAACAGTTGTTGCTTCTCTTGCTATATGAAATTAAACACAATCTGTCCTCAACGAATCAGATGACAGTTCAGATTCACATGAAGTTTCTTTTTGCTTCTTGTTCCAGGTATTTCCAAGATTGAAAGTCTGAATATTTACGAATATCTACGCAATCTTATTCCCAAATGACAACGATATTAAGGCAAGACAAGTTTATTTATACAGCACATTTCATACACAATGGCAATGTGTATTAAACCTTTGACAAAATCACAGAGGAACATCATTCAGATCTGTGTTTGCACTCCCGCTGATCCAGAGAGAGCAGGTATCATGTTTAGGCAGGGGCGTCGGACTGGGGGTAAAGGAAATAAAAATTCCTGTGCAAAACTAAACTTGTAGATAGGCACTGGTTTGGTATAAAAAAAAGAAATTGTCATACTGTGTAGGGCCCCACCACCCCTCTCGAATCAATCAGTTGCTCACTCAGTTTTTTGAAAAGAAAGGTGAGATCCAAATGCTTCATCGAACATTGACATTGTTTTAACATAAATATCTAACGCAGGCCTACTCAACACAGATCGTTAGCGCCTATTTTACCTTTTTGTTATGCAAATTAGCTCACGCACAATCTTACATTAAGTACAGGATTGTTCTCAGTTTAATGCATATCTTTATGATTGAAAATGACTTATTTTAAAAAGTAATTCAAAGACTGAATGTCTAGTTTTTTCGCGGTTAGTGTACCCTGTGATTCTATAGTCTGCATTTATTTTAAACAGAGAAATTAACAGCAATTAACTTGTACTACACTTGAGTTGGTCAAAAAACTGGACTTTAAAGACCTGATCAGAAAATTTGCGCATGCAAAGACCCGTCAATGGGCATTTAGTAAAGACTGACATTATTTAGTTTGTGTTTACTAATGTTCAGACCAAAGTTTTTCTCATTTGGTATGGTCATTGTTCAGAACTGCTTTACAGTATATTTGATTTAGTCCAGGTTTGGACCTGCTAGACCTTTTGTCATATCAGTAATTAGTAGTACATTTGACAATAAAACAAAAATATATTAATCAGAGTGTGGCTTATTTTGTTTACATTTTAAGTGTTTTTATGATAAAAATGCAAAACCCCACCCATTGGTATCACTATGGTATTTGGTACGGGGGTCCAGCAAGATGGTTTGTACCCAGGGCCCAAAATTTGGTGCTACGCCCCTGTGTTTAGGTATGAAACAGCTTCACAAACAGTCTTTTCGACCACACAGTATCATTATTTCTGTTACAAATATTCACATATTCAATATTCAGTGACATCTTTATAATTGAGTCATTGAATCATTAATGATTCATCCAGTAATGAAACAAGTGAAGTCTTTATGAGTAAGTCATTGAATCATTCATTCAAGAGATTTATTGAAAAATTCTGATTCATCCAGTAATGAAACAAGTGAAGCCTTTATGAGTAAGTCATTGAATCATTCATTCAAGAAATTCATTTAAAAACGCTGATTCATCCAGTAATGAAACAAGTGAAGTCTTAATGAGTGAGTCATTGAATCATTCATTCAAGAGATTCATTCAAGAACACTGATTCATCCAGTAATGAAACAAGTGAAGTCTTTATGAGTGAGTCATTGAATCATTCATTCAAGAGATTTATTCAAAAACGCTGATTCATTCAGTGGCCAATATGGCCGGCAAGTGAAACAAGGGACTTCGATTGGTCTTATAAAGTGAGTTCTTGAGTTCAGTGGTTTGTGTGTCTCATTCTGCTCCACATTATGGCCTCTGAAACAACCATCGCGTCTAAACACTCGTTCATTTCTTCTAGGCACATTTTCAAAACAATCATGTAGCTTCGCTCTCGTTGTAACGGTATTTATCAGTGCTGTCAGTCTCAGGTGCTGTTGTTGGGTTCAGGTGAGGGCGTGTGTTATCAGAGCTCTGCAGCCGCGCGTCTGTCAGCGCAGGCCTCGCCTGTCCGGCCTGCTTTAGTTGTGGGTGTTTAAAATTAGATTTAACATCTATCATTTCTGTTGGCTGAATGGCTCGGTGTCAGGGTTTGGCAGAGGCCATCCGTCACCAACCGCGTGTCTGCCCCGTCCCACCAGACCATCCGTCAAAGCAACAGCATCCCGCTCCGCAGCAGCGGGAGAGAGGAAACATCACCGCGGGTCGAGCGCAAACACACGCATGCATTCACCGGTGCACACACGTGCTGGACAAAACATGCTATACACACAAAGAGGGTTTTGTCTGCTATGTTATGCACAGACATCCCTTGAACAATCCATCATATCTCAAGCCTAAATGGAAAGGAAAATGAACTTGTATTTTGCGTATATAAAACAAAGCTTATTTTTGGAATCATGAAGATTTTTTAAAACATTATTTCCATGGTATTGAACCTCCCCTTAATATTTATTTATTTATTTGTTAAAATGTATTTCTGTAGTATATATTTTACTGTATACAATTATAGTTTGTGTTTTTAAAATGATAATCATTAATATTAAAAATAAACAAATATCTATAGTTATTAAAAACTTTATTATTTTATTTTTGCTAATATATGTAAAATTTGATTTGATTTAAATAATTGTAATGTAAAATGTCTATGTGTTTATTTTAAAAAATGTAATTTGTATTTTTGCTAATATAATTAAAACTTAATAAAATTAAAATAATTATAGTTTAAATATTAATATAATTATAAAAATAATATAATTGAATCTACAATTCAATATTATATATATATATATTTTTTTTTTGTATTATTATTTAAATTATAAGCAAATAAAAATGTAATCTGAGTATAATTAAAATTACCATTTTAAACATTTTACTTTTTAATCATCAAATACTATGACATATGAATTTATCAGTGTTTTATATTTGTATAGTAATATTTTACTTTGGTCAGACTTTAGACTAAGGTCCAATTCTCACTATTAACTACAGCTTATGCCTCGATAAACTCCTCATTTCTGTTCATTAATAGTTAATAACATTTTGTTTAGGTGTTGGGAAGGATTAAGGGATGTAGAATAAGGGATGTGCAATATAAGGCATTAATGTGTGCTTTACTGATAAACTTCCAATATTCTAGTAATATGCATGCTAATAAGCAACTAGTTAATAGTGACCCTAAACTGAAGTGTTACCAATACCTTTCTGTAAGTGAAAATGTGCTTATGACATTATTTTCATGACAGTTAATAGAAAAATAATCCTAGCAGGCTATTTATTTAACTTTCTAGCAAAATATACTTCAAGTTTGTTATAAACTAAACTTTTTTGTGTCATTTTAGAGTGGAGAATGCCCTGGACCTTGACAGGTTTGGTGAGGACCTCGTACAGGACCACACAGCTGAAAATAACACATGCATTCGCAATGAGACTGCAGTAAGTACACAAACACACACTGGAGATATGCAGGAACACATCTGCAAGTGAGCCGCCAGACAGTCTGTAGTGAAGCGCAGGGCCAGTGTGTGACGCTGGAGGGGATGTGTCTATTTCACAGGTCGGCCTGTGTGAGTCTGTCTTTCAGACGGATGAACCGTGTCTCTGACCTCCTGACTGCAGAGATATAAAGATTTCAGAGTGTCACGACTCTCCGTGTAGAGCTTTATGGGAGGAATCAGTCACACCGAAGCCCTCCAGACCCCGGAGGAGCAGCGCAATCATATTCAGCTGTGAAATTAAATACAAACACTATAGGCCTGTTCACACCGAGGACCATAACTGTGATGATCCTGCTTAGACCAATTAGGAAAAACAAGAAAACGTTTAATATCCACTAGGGATGTAACGTTTCACAAATCTGACGGTTCAGTAAGTCACGGTTTGGTTCGGTAAAGCAGGGGAGAGAAAACTAAATATAAATTTGCTTTTTTTTATTAAACAGTGGTTTACTGAACAAATTGTATCTGTCCTTAAATTAATTCAATTATAACTAAACGTTTCTTAAAGATAACAGATGGTAACCCATGAGAGTATGAGCTGTATGAGAGTAAAGAAAACATGCACAGACAAATCCATATTAAACCCCACGGCTTGTCACGACACATTGATGTCTTAAAGGGGTACTTCAGCGCTGGGAAGATGAATCTGTATTCAAACTGGGTCATTAATGTAGTAGAAATGTGAAATTATTTTTGACTTTGGTGCCTTCTAGACTGAGAAAACACAGAAAATGTATTTTTGTCTCATGGGGATGAAAGACAACAATTCCCAGAATACACTTTGCTGCCCTACGGCTACTGGATTACTGGATCACTTGCCCACCGCGTTCATTTTCATAAAATCAGTTCAGTTAGAGACACTACAATTAAAAACTGAACGTGTCTGTTCGATATATTATGAGTGAGCCGAACGAGTGTCGCAGCACAAACGCAGCAGGATCGGATTACATTCATCACATGAACTGAGGTAATCACGGGATTCGCGGATGCGGCCGCATTCACAGCGCATGATCAGTCTGGCGCGTGTTCAGGTCATGTCTTTGGAAGCTTAACTTTCATAGGAATTCATTTGAAAAGTTGAAACACTCACTTTGCTCTCCACCGCTCCGTTTACATGAATCTCCTCCGGTCCCGAGCCGAGTGCTGTGAGTGCGATGTTGAAAACATGTGGAAATAGCGCCTCCTGCTGGCTGTAGTCTTCAGCCTCTGGACAAAAACTCCTCCGATGATGCAAAATGATATTTGCGTCATCAGAGGAATTTTTCCAGAAATAAAATACATAATTCTCTCATCTCAAACATTTATAGTGTGTTTACAGCGCAAAACAAACTCTTCTCGCCATTTTCGTGTTCTTGCAAACTGGATTCTCCGACTTGCCGTAGAGTCCTCAAAGCCAGTAGAGGTGTGTTCATGTAAATGAGCTCATTAATTCTGCATCTGGAGTGGCGTTTGGCGTTAACTTAATGCCTTTCGGAGAGTGGCGTTATTTTAACGCGTGGTGTCGTGAGATGTTAACTTGACCCCTAGCGGCGCTTATTTAACGCATGGCGGCGTTATGAAAACGGCGTTGTAATATTAATACGGCGGTGAAAAGCACACAAATTCTGACCCATTTGGCTTTCGATAGTTATGAGTGTGTGTAACATGTTAACGGACTTCGCGGCTGAGGATTCGTTGCGCAGGAGAAGCGTCAGACTTATATTTGAAAATGCGTGTTCAACACCATCAGTACTTTTCCCTGGGAAAACTGTTCCCAGAGTACACATGATCATGAAAATAAACGCGAGCGTGCTTTCAAACGTGATTTCAATACGTTACCGCTGTTTGAAAGCGGCTCCCTGAGGCAAGCGAATATCTCCCAATATTTAAGCTATCCCGTTGTAGCCATCTCTTAGCTCCATATCATGCTAGAAGAAAAATGTGGTCTCTATTTGCACTTTGAATATTGAGTACTTTGATTTTGGTATTATGGTTATTGTTTGCACTTAATATCTATGATCAATCTGTGGGAAGGAGTTCAGTTAGGTTAAAAGAAGGTCTAAGGTCTGAAGAAACAGGAGTCAAACAGGAGAGAAGCCGGTCAGTTGAGTTTTTGGCAAAACCTTTACAGTGTTTGAGTATTGTTGTCTTTTACTGCATATGATAATTCATACTCAGAAAGTAGAACTGAAATGACGTTCATTACAAGATGATGAGTTAAAACATTTCAAATGCACCTGCAAACAATTTTTCTAGTCATGTATTTCATCACTGAGGATTTCTCGTTCTCGTTCTCGTTCTCGTGAACCCAATCTCATGTCTTGTCTCGTCTCGTGAGATAAGTGTCTCGTCACACCCTTAATGTGTATGTTTTTTTACTCTCGTAGTTCTCATACTCTCATCTGTTCCCATTGACGTGCATTATCCGACTGACAGACTGCAACGGTTGGAGTTAAAAATCTTCATTTGTGTTCTACTGAAGAAACAAAGACATCTGGATGCCCTGGGTAAGCAGATAAACATCACATTTTCATTTTTGGGTGAACTATCCCTTCGAAGCTTCAGAGCTTTATGAATCAGCGTATCGATTCATGATTCGGATGATCAGATTGCGTGTCAAACTACTGAAATCACGTGACTTTGGCGATCCGAACCGATGATTCATAACGCTCTGAAGCTTCAGGAAGCAGTGTTTAGAAATCGGCCATCTTTAAAGTCGATTATAAGTCGTTATTTAGTTTTTTTAGCGCACAAAAACTATTTTTGTCGCTTCATAAAACTATTGTAGAACCACAGGAGTGAGATGGACTTTGTAATGACGTCTTTAGTGCCTTTTGTGGGTCTTGAGAGAGGAAATGACATTACTTCCAATGGAGGCCTTTCTGATCCATCGGATTTCAACACAAATATCTTCCTGTGTGTTCTGAAGATGAATGGAGGTCTTACAGGTGTCGAACGGCATGAGGGTGAGGAATTAATGACAGAATTATCATTTTTGGGTGAACTAACTGTTTAAAGGTACACTATTTAGGATTTTTGCAGTCAAATATCCAAAAATCACCAGGCCAGTGTTATATAACATGTTCTTACAATATCCCAAATGTTTCCAACTATTTGTAAATTGTGAGAAAATCGCTATTTTTACCAATGAACCGGGACCTGTGAGCATAGTGTGTGAGGGAGTCGCCTGTCAATTGCGTCATATCTGCGTTACCCTCGTTTCCGGTTTTATTTTGCAGAAACGCTTTACTCTCACTGGAGTGTGAACAATTGTCACAGCAGCCGCCGAGCGAACGCACAGAGTAACGTCATAACATCATTTTAAACACACTTAAATGTGTCTAATATGATAAACAGAGCTGCGTTACCTCAAACTCATGACCGGAAAAGCGGAGATTGCGCCGGCGACCCATCATAATAAAAGTCCCGCTACTCGCGAGCCGTGTGTTTGTTGAACAATCGCTCCGGCGGCCTTACTCAGCTCCCTCAACACTCGCCCCTGCTCTGCTTTATTTACAGTAACGTTAATAACTGCATCCATTTACATGATTTCTACCCGAGTCCTATCCCGATTCTTCCCCACCGGCTGTGAGGTGAAAACCACGTCTCAAGATTCTGCGCTCAAACTTAACGTCATCAAATACACCTTTGTTTTGAACAGGCGCCCTCTAGCGGTCGGAAAAGTCACATAGTGCACCTTTAAGTACTTTAAACTAAAAAAAAGCCATTCTTTAATGTCATCCACTGTTGTTTTGTGGCTCCCCCCCCCACCACACTCATCATTATTCACAGGTGTGTCTTGTCTAGTCCTTGTGTATTTAAGCCCTCATGTTTGCCATGGTCATGGTCGAGAATTGTTTATGTAACCTGCTGTTGGTGAGTGTGTTCATGAGTCTAAAGTCTGGTCTTTTGTTTATTTTGTATTTGTTCACGTTTGGATGACATTAAACTGCACTTGGGTTCATCAAAGCTTGCCTCCAGTGGACTTAATGTTACACGGTTTGACACCGGTATCGTAAAAAAACTCAAACGATACCCAACCCTCCTCGTCACACCCCTAATATCCACTGTATTTGTTGACAAAAACAAATGTCCTGCTTTAGATTAATGTGCACGGATGAATCTTTCAGAGTAAGACCAGAAACATGCATTGAAGTCAGTGTTGACTTGGATGAATCATGTGTCGAGTGCGTGGTTCAGTATAAACTGTGGTTATTCAGCACGTACAGTAACACAGATGAGGAGTCGAGACGCTCCAGCATTGATTATCCCGCAGCTCTCGCTGGGTTTGTTGATTAAATCAGTGTGCGGTCGGGAAAATCCAGCCGCATCTCTGTGTGTTCCTGCTCAGGAGAAACTCCGAGTCCAATCAGACCGTGTTAAAAACACCTCCAACACCTGGTCCTGAAATAGCACCCGGATGAGCGCTATAAAGGGCAGAACTCTGCGTGTGGTCTCGCCTCAGGTGAACAACCGCAGCTTCATGACACAAACCGCTCTAATGACCGCCGTTAGGATGCTCAAGACATCTCTGGGAACGAGTTGCTTTGTGATTATGTGTGAATGAACGGCGGTGTGTGTTGTTAAAGAGGATGATGCAGATCTTCAGGCTCATGATATGCCATTCTGTGCATGTGGAATGAAAAATTATGCATTTTGGAAAGAAAGTGAATATCCAGCAGTAAATATACAATACATGGTGTTTGTTTATTAGCAAGTCATTCAGCCTTTGTGAAAAATATCAATTTTTATATCAATTTAAATGATTAAAATTAGATTTGTTTTTTATTTATTTGCAAATTTAAGTATAATTAAAAAAATTATAATAAAAATGTTTTGCTAATATAAGTATAATTTAATTATAAATTATTTAATTTTTTGCTCATTTATATAAATCATTAATCCATTATAAAAGTTATAATTTATAATATTAAAATAATTATTTTTAAAAAGTTTAATCATTTTGCTCATTTAAATATAATTTAAATGATTAGAAATACAATTTAAATTATTTAATATTTTGCTAAAATAAGTATAATTTAATTTCAGTAATTCATTATTTATTTATTTTCTTCTAATGTATATAATTAAAAAAGCCAGCCATTAATAAAAAATATATAATTTGTGATATTCATTTAAATTATTACTATTTAAGTGTTTTTGGCTAATTTAAATTTAATTGAATCATTTACTTCAGTCAGTCATTGTGAAAAAAACCCAAAAAGGTAAAATTTGTCATAATAATTTAGGTCATTATAATTTAAATGTTTAGTTATTTTATTTTTGCTAATTTAAATATTATTTAAAAAATTAAAATTAAAAGGTAAATTATTTAATTAAATTTTTTTGCTAATGTAAGTATAATTTAATATTTGAATTCAGTGAAAAGTTATGAAAAAAACACAAAGGTATAATTTGTTATATTATTGTAATTTATTATTTTTATTATTAAAATGTTGAATTTTTATTTTTGCTTATTTAAATATTATTTAAATTATTAGAATTAAATGTTTGATATATGTATAATTTAATAATTTAATTCAGTCAGCCATTATGAAAAAAAACCCAAAAGGTATAATTTATGTATTTCAGTCAGCCATTATAAAAAAATTATAATTTGTTATATTAATTTCAATTATTATTATTTCAATTTTTTATTATTTTTGCTCATTTAAATATAATACAATTTAATATAAAATGAATATAAATTAAATAATACCATTTAAAATGTTAAATTATTTTATTTTTAATCACCAGATATGTTTGAATATTTCCGTGTCATATGTTTGTATGATAAGGTGCCAGTGATATTGAATTGTAAAGGTGTTCACGGCGTGTGATTGGTGTTTTCTCTCGCTCTCTGAGAGACGTCCACTTGTTCTCGGTTTCCAGCTGACATTTCTGCGTCCTATGTTTCGGCAGGTGTTTCATTTGCGCTCAGAATCACCTGTGATGTGACTGTCGCTTCACCTGTGGCGGCTTGCGTTCGCAGCTCTTGCTCTGTTTGACGAGGGTTTCTTCAATATTTTCTTCACACCGTCACAATGAAATATATATTCACCTTTTCCTTTGCATCTTTTGTCTCCAAATTTCATCTGAAGTTTCATGCATATTTGAGCTCTCATAGTGTGAGGTGTGTGTCTTTTCTTAAACCTGATCATTAAGTCCAGTAAGTCTGTTTGTGAGAACATTTTTACATCCAAAGTAGGAAGATGCAAAAATAGGAACAAGGTGTCCGTCAAGAGACGGATTGCATCACAACTCGACCCTGCCAGTGTGGGCCGGTTCGTTTATTAAAGTGCCCCTGTTATGCTATTTTAAAGTTTCCTGGTTTTGTTTAGGAGTCATGCATCCAAGCTCAAAAACACATGAATCTTCTCATAATATACACAGATATCAGTCTCTCTAAACCCCGCCTTTCCACAAGCTTCCACTGCTCTGATTGGTCAGATGGTCCAGTCTGTTGTGATTGGTCTGCTCTACTCTGATTGGTCAGATGGCTCAGTCTGTTGTGATTGGTCTACTCTGCTCTGATTGGTCAGATGGTCCAGTCTGTTGTGATTGGTCTGCTCTACTCTGATTGGTCAGATGGCTCAGTCTGTTGTGATTGGTCTACTCTGCTCTGATTGGTCAGACGGCCCAGTCTGTTGTGATTGGTCTACTCTGCTCTGATTGGTCAGATGGCCCAGTCTGTTGTGATTGGTCTACTCTGCTCTGATTGGTCAGATGGCTCAGTCTGTTGTGATTGGTCTACTCTGCTCTGATTGGTCAGATGGCCCAGTCTGTTGTGATTGGTCTACTCTGCTCTGATTGGTCAGATGGTCCAGTCTGTTGTGATTGGTCTGCTCTGCTCTGATTGGTCAGATGGTCCAGTCTGTTGTGATTGGTCTACTCTGCTCTGATTGGTCAGACGGCCCAGTCTGTTGTGATTGGTCTACTCTGCTCTGATTGGTCAGGCGGCCCAGTCTGTTGTGATTGGTCTACTCTGCTCTGATTGGTCAGATGGCTCAGTCTGTTGTGATTGGTCTACTCTGCTCTGATTGGTCAGATGGCCCAGTCTGTTGTGATTGGTCTACTCTGCTCTGATTGGTCAGATGGCTCAGTCTGTTGTGATTGGTCTACTCTGCTCTGATTGGTCAGATGGCTCAGTCTGTTGTGATTGGTCTACTCTGCTCTGATTGGTCAGACGGCCCAGTCTGTTGTGATTGGTCTACTCTGCTCTGATTGGTCAGATGGCCCAGTCTGTTGTGATTGGTGTACTCTGCTCTGATTGGTCAGATGGCTCAGTCTGTTGTGATTGGTCAGATGGCTCAGTCTGTTGTGATTGGTCTACTCTGCTCTGATTGGTCAGATGGCTCAGTCTGTTGTGATTGGTCTACTCTGCTCTGATTGGTCAGATGGCCCAGTCTGTTGTGATTGGTCTACTCTGCTCTGATTGGTCAGATGGTCCAGTCTGTTGTGATTGGTCTGCTCTGCTCTGATTGGTCAGATGGCTCAGTCTGTTGTGATTGGTCTACTCTGCTCTGATTGGTCAGATGGCCCAGTCTGTTGTGATTGGTCTACTCTGCTCTGATTGGTCAGATGGTCCAGTCTGTTGTGATTGGTCTACTCTGCCCTGATTGGTCAGATGGCCCAGTCTGTTGTGATTGGTCTACTCTGCTCTGATTGGTCAGATGGCCCAGTCTGTTGTGATTGGTCTACTCTCTGATTGGTCAGATGGCCCAGTCTGTTGTGATTGGTCTACTCTGCTCTGATTGGTCAGATGGTCCAGTCTGTTGTGATTGGTCTACTCTGCTCTGATTGGTCAGATGGCTCAGTCTGTTGTGATTGGTCTACTCTGCTCTGATTGGTCAGATGGCCCAGTCTGTTGTGATTGGTCTACTCTGCTCTGATTGGTCAGATGACTCAGTCTGTTGTGATAGGTCTACTCTGCTCTGATTGGTCAGATGGCCCAGTCTGTTGTGATTGGTCTACTCTCTGATTGGTCAGATGGCTCAGTCTGTTGTGATTGGTCTACTCTGCTCTGATTGGTCAGATGGCCCAGTGTGTTGTGATTGGTCAAGCCAATAAAGATCATAGGCCGACATTATGCAATTTGTTACATTGTTATGGTTAAGGTTACATTCACAAACAGCTTTATTACAGGTAATACAGGCACGAAAGGTAATATATAAAAAAAAACGTAATATAAGCATTTTAAAATGAGAATAATGTTTTTAAATCTTATTTGTCAGTGCATTTACATTTCACCCAGTGTGCATTGTTTAAAGTCATGTCTGTATTCTCCAGCAACGTTTTATTAAATTTGAGTATTTCTGTCATGTCTGAATCAAATAATCCTGAGACTGTGTGAAACAAACAGATGATCTCAGTTATTGTGCTCTTGCCTCAGGCCTAGTTTGAAAATATATAAACAAAACGCACTGTCATGCTTGTCATGACCAAGTACTGAATAAATTCTCTCAGCTCATTCCATTTTCCCCAGCCAGCTCAGATGTGTTCATTGTTTTCAAGCATTCATTTTTTGGTTTGTGGGTATATATTTTCATGCACCAGTGCTGGTGTGTTATTGGCTCCCTGAGTGGATTGCACACAATACATATGTTTTTAAGATTAAGGACCCGAGCATGAAATCGGGCATTTCTCTTCTCTAATACAGACCAGAAATATGACAGAATCAAGAAATTCAGCTTCAGACACATTCAGGGGACAGGGAGCGATCAGACAGTGCACTATATAGGGGATAGGGAACGATCAGACAGTGCACTATATAGGGGATAGGGAACGATCAGACAGTGCACTATATAGGGATAGGAAACGATCAGACAGTGCTCTATAGGGATAGGAAAGCGATCAGACAGCGCACTATATAGGGTATAGGGAATGATCAGACAGTGCACTATATAGGGGATGAGGAACGATCAGACAGTGCACTATATAGGGGACAGGGAACGATCAGACAGTGCACTATAGAGGATAGGAGCGATCAGACAGTGCACTATATAGGGGATAGGGAATGATCAGACAGTGCTCTATATAGGGGATAGGGAACGATCAGACAGTGCTCTATATAGGGGATAGGAACGATCAGACAGTGCAGTATATAGGGATAGGGAACGATCAGACAGTGCACTATATAGGGGATTGGGAGCGATCAGACAGTGCACTATATAGGGGATAGGAACGATCAGACAGTGCACTATATAGGGGTAGGGAAGCGATCAGACAGTGCACTATATAGGGGATAGGAACGATCAGACAGTGCACTATATAGGGGTAGGAGCGATCAGACAGTGCAGTATATAGGGGATAGGAGCGATCAGACAGTGCACTATATAGGGGATAGGAGCGATCAGACAGTGCAGTATATAGGGGATGAGGAAGCGATCAGACAGTGCACTATATAGGGATTGGGAAGCGATCAGACAGTGCACTATATAGGGGTAGGGAACGATCAGACAGTGCACTATATAGGGGATAGGAACGATCAGACAGTGCACTATATAGGGGATGAGGAACGATCAGACAGTGCACTATATAGGGTAGGAGCGATCAGACAGTGCACTATATAGGGGATAGGGAAGCGATCAGACAGTGCACTATATAGGGATAGGAGCGATCAGACAGTGCACTATAAAGGGGTAGGAGCGATCAGACAGTGCACTATATAGGGGATAGGAAAGCGATCAGACAGTGCACTATATAGGGGATAGGAGCGATCAGACAGTGCACTATATAGGGGATAGGGAGCGATCAGACAGTGCAGTATATAGGGGATAGGAGCGATCAGACAGTGCACTATATAGGGATTGGGAACGATCAGACAGTGCACTATATAGGGGATAGGAAACGATCAGACAGTGCACTATATAGGGGTAGGAACGATCAGACAGTGCACTATATAGGTGATAGGAAACGATCAGACAGTGCACTATATAGGGGATAGGAGCGATCAGACAGTGCTCTATATAGGGGATAGGGAGCGATCAGACAGTGCACTATATAGGGGATAGGGAGCGATCAGACAGTGCTCTATATAGGGGATAGGGAACGATCAGACAGTGCACTATATAGGGGATAGGAGCGATCAGACAGTGCTCTATATAGGGGATAGGGAAGCGATCAGACAGTGCACTATATAGGGGATAGGAAAGCGATCAGACAGTGCACTATATAAGGGATAAAGCGATCAGACAGTGCACAATATAGGGATAGGAGCGATCAGACAGTGCTCTATATAGGGGATAGGAGCGATCAGACAGTGCACTATATAGGGGATAGGAGCGATCAGACAGTGCTCTATATAGGGGATAGAGAGCGATCAGACAGTGCACTATATAGGGGATAGGAGCGATCAGACAGTGCACTATATAGGGGATAGGAGCGATCAGACAGTGCAGTATATAGGGATAGGGAGCGATCAGACAGTGCACTATATAGGGGATAGGAGCGATCAGACAGTGCAGTATATAGGGGATAGGAAGCGATCAGACAGTGCACTATATAGGGATTGGGAACGATCAGACAGTGCACTATATAGGGGTAGGGAACGATCAGACAGTGCACTATATAGGGATGAGGAACGATCAGACAGTGCACTATATAGGGGATAGGGAGTGATCAGACAGTGCAGTATATAGGGGATAGGAGCGATCAGACAGTGCACTATATAGGGGATAGGAGCGATCAGACAGTGCAGTATATAGGGGATAGGGAGCGATCAGACAGTGCACTATATAGGGATTGGGAACGATCAGACAGTGCACTATATGGGGATAGGGAACGATCAGACAGTGCACTATATAGGGGGTAGGAGCGATCAGACAGTGCACTATATAGGGGATAGGGCGATCAGACAGTGCACTATAGGGGTAGGAGCGATCAGACAGTGCAGTATATAGGGGATAGGGAACGATCAGACAGTGCACTATATAGGGGATAGGGAGCGATCAGACAGTGCAGTATATAGGGATAGGAGCGATCAGACAGTGCACTATATAGGGGATTGGGAGCGATCAGACAGTGCACTATATAGGGGGTAGGAAGCGATCAGACAGTGCACTATATAGGGATAGGAAGCGATCAGACAGTGCACTATATAGGGGATGAGAGCGATCAGACAGTGCACTATATAGGGGTAGGGAACGATCAGACAGTGCACTATATGAGGATAGGGAGCGATCAGACAGTGCACTATATAGGGATAGGAAGCGATCAGACAGTGCACTATAAAGGGGGTAGGGAAGCGATCAGACAGTGCACTATATAGGGGATAGGAAAGCGATCAGACAGTGCACTATATAGGGGATAGGAGCGATCAGACAGTGCACTATATAGGGGATAGGAGCGATCAGACAGTGCAGTATATAGGGGATGAGAGCGATCAGACAGTGCACTATATAGGGATTGGGAACGATCAGACAGTGCACTATATAGGGGATGAGGAGCGATCAGACAGTGCACTATATAGGGGTAGGGAACGATCAGACAGTGCACTATAGGTGATAGGAAACGATCAGACAGTGCACTATATAGGGGATAGGAGCGATCAGACAGTGCTCTATATAGGGGATAGGAAGCGATCAGACAGTGCACTATATAGGGATAGGAGTGATCAGACAGTGCTCTATATAGGGGATAGGAAGCGATCAGACAGTGCACTATATAGGGGATAGGAGCGATCAGACAGTGCTCTATATAGGGATAGGGAACGATCAGACAGTGCACTATAGGGGATAGGAAACGATCAGACAGTGCACTATATAAGGGATAGGAAACGATCAGACAGTGCACAATATAGGGGATAGGAGCGATCAGACAGTGCTCTATATAGGGGATAGGGAAGCGATCAGACAGTGCACTATATAGGGGATAGGGAGCGATCAGACAGTGCTCTATATAGGGGATAGGAACGATCAGACAGTGCACTATATAGGGGATAGGAGCGATCAGACAGTGCACTATATAGGGGATGAGGGAACGATCAGACAGTGCACTATATAGGATAGGAAACGATCAGACAGTGCACAATATAGGGGATAGGGAGCGATCAGACAGTGCTCTATATAGGGGATAGGAAAGCGATCAGACAGTGCACTATATAGGGGATAGGAAACGATCAGACAGTGCACTATATAGGGGATAGGGAGCGATCAGACAGTGCACTATATAGGGGATAGGGAACGATCAGACAGTGCACTATAAAGGGGATAGGAGCGATCAGACAGTGCACTATATAGGGGATAGGAGCGATCAGACAGTGCACTATATAGGGGATAGGAGCGATCAGACAGTGCTCTATATAGGGATAGGAACGATCAGACAGCGCACTATATAGGGGATAGGGAGCGATCAGACAGTGCTCTATATAGGGGATAGGGAACGATCAGACAGTGCACTCTATAGGGGATAGGAGCGATCAGACAGTGCACTATATAGGAGGTAGGGAGCGATCAGACAGTGCTCTATATAGGGATAGGAGCAATCAGACAGTGCTCTATATAGGGGATAGTAAGCGATCAGAGAGTGCACTATATAGGGGATAGGGAACGATCAGACAGTGCACTATATAGGGATAGGGAGCAATCAGACAGTGCTCTATATAGGGGATAGGGAAGCGATCAGACAGTGCACTATAAAGGGGATTGGGAAGCGATCAGACAGTGCTCTATATAGGGGATAGGAAAGCGATCAGACAGCGCACTATATAGGGGATAGGAAGCGATCAGACAGCGCACTATATAGGGGATGAGGAACGATCAGACAGTGCACTATATAGGGGATAGGAAGCGATCAGACAGCGCACTATATAGGGGATAGGAAGCGATCAGACAGCGCACTATATAGGGGATAGGAAACGATCAGACAGCGCACTATATAGGGGATAGGAAAGCGATCAGACAGCGCACTATAGGGGATAGGAAAGCGATCAGACAGCGCACTATATAGGGGATAGGAAAGCGATCAGACAGCGCACTATGGGGATAGGAGCGATCAGACAGCGCACTATATAGGGGATAGGAAACGATCAGACAGCGCACTATATAGGGGATAGGGAAGCGATCAGACAGCGCACTATATAGGGATAGGAAAGCGATCAGACAGCGCACTATAGGGGATAGGAAGCGATCAGACAGCGCACTATATAGGGGATAGGAAACGATCAGACAGCGCACTATATAGGGGATAGGAAGCGATCAGACAGCGCACTATATAGGGGATAGGAAACTATCAGACAGCGCACTATATAGGGGATAGGGAAGCGATCAGACAGTGCACTATATAGGGGATAGGAAAGCGATCAGACAGCGCACTATATAGGGGATAGGAAAGCGATCAGACAGCGCACTATATAGGGGATAGGAAAGCGATCAGACAGCGCACTATATAGGGGATAGGAAAGCGATCAGACAGCGCACTATATAGGGGATAGGAAAGCGATCAGACAGCGCACTATATAGGGGATAAGAAAACGATCAGACAGCGCACTATATAGGGATAGGAAAGCGATCAGACAGCGCACTATATAGGGGATAGGAAAGCGATCAGACAGCGCACTATATAGGGGATAGGAAAGCGATCAGACAGCGCACTATATAGGGATGAGGAAGCGATCAGACAGTGCACTATATGGGGATAGGAAGCGATCAGACAGCGCACTATAGGGGATGAGAGCGATCAGACAGCGCACTATATGGGGATAGGAAACTATCAGGGGATAGGAAAGCGATCAGACAGCGCACTATATAGGGGATAGGAAAGCGATCAGACAGCGCACTATATAGGGGATGAGGAGCGATCAGACAGTGCACTATATAGGGATAGGAAACGATCAGACAGCGCACTATATAGGGGATAGGGAACGATCAGACAGCGCACTATATAGGGATAGGAAAGCGATCAGACAGCGCACTATATAGGGGATAGGAAACTATCAGACAGCGCACTATATAGGGGATAGGAAGCGATCAGACAGTGCACTATAGGGGATAGGGAACGATCAGACAGCGCACTATATAGGGATAGGAAGCGATCAGACAGTGCACTATATAGGGGATAGGAAAGCGATCAGACAGTGCACTATATAGGGGATAGGAAAGCGATCAGACAGTGCACTATAGGGGATGAGAGCGATCAGACAGTGCACTATATAGGGGATAGGAAGCGATCAGACAGTGCACTATATAGGGGATAGGAAACGATCAGACAGTGCACTATATAGGGGATAGGGAACGAACATGCATTTTCTCCCATTATTTATTCATCAGGATTGTTCATAAACCAAACATTAACTGTTAAGAACTCTGAAAAATTTGCTGCAGTTTTCTCAGATGTCAGTCATTGTTTTAAGGTTTATTGAACATTTTTGGGCCAGCGTAAAAGATTGACGCTCTCTCAGAAACTGTTTATACAGAGATCCCTCCAAAGAAAAGAAGAGCTGCCGGATCCTGTGGGATTGTGGATGCTGGACAAATTCAGAGCGCAGAAGTTCCCCATGATGCCACAGTTAAGCAGACCCAGCAGCCCGCCGATCGATCGCTTATAAATTGTTGATCAATGGCCGTGTGCAGACTCTCTCAAACGATCCGGACTGATTCTCCTGAGACGCCGCCTCAATAAAGCAGAGAGAGGCACTGCATCTGAATCAGAGACCTGAGACGCATGAGCAAACCTCTCCGTCTCTCTCTCGGTGTAATGTCGCAGCGCTCTGAAAGGCCCGTTACCACCATCAGCGCCGGGTAATGTAGAAGGACGAGGGCTGTCTGGAGCAATCTCAAAGCTCTCAGCTCTTTTTACACAGAAAGAGAGACTAATGGAGACGCTCAATGAGATGGAGAGAGAGAGCGAGACTAAAGGATACACTTAAAAACGCAGAGAAAGAAAGTAAGATGGGATAAAGTGATGAGAAAATGGAGGTTAAACGAAAAAGAGAGAGCTGGATAAGTGTCTAAAAGGGGGGAAAAACATTTGAATTATATTGAATGTTCAGTATTTTAAATAATATTATTCATAAATGAATAAATCTGGTCTTATAAGTCATATAATAAACTAATGTAAAAGAAAAACATGATGGTAGCAGAATTAATGTATTTCAAAAATACATAAATACACTAAAATTGAAATAAATGTGGAGAAAGATGAAAAATTGCTTTTATTTTCATACATTTGTTTTCTTCAAAATATGCATATTTTTGGAACACTGGTTATTCAATTTTTAATTTTTAAAAAACATACTTTTTACTTTTTTATATGCTTAATATATTTTTATGTTTGTATTTCATTTAAAGGGGCTGTATGTAAGAATGACAGCTAGTGGCTGAAATGAGTACTGCAGTCGCAGTCTTTTTACTGTTAATTTATGTAATGCATTTAACTGTGTATATATATATATATATATATATATATATATATATATATATATATATATATATATATATTATACTATATATTACATTTATTAAATTTATAATATTATATATTATATAATGCATATTATTATTGATAAATTTAATAAATGTAATATATAGTATAATATTACGTTAGTATTTTCACACGAATTTTTTGAGCATATATATATATATATATATATATATATATATATATATATATATATATATATATATATGCTTAAAAAATGTTTGTGTGAAAATACCAACGTGCCTAAGACTTTTGCACATTACTTTATCGATAATATTCATAAAATGTTTTATATATTTAAAAAAAGTAAAATACAGTATATTATTGCTTGTATATAATATTGTATAAAAAATGTAACATTGGCTATATACAGTATATTTAATATACATAAATATGGTTTGTGTATATTAAAAATATTATTGATTATGTAATATTGTATAAAAACAATTGACATTCTCTCTCTCTCTAAAAAAATATATATTTAAATTCATGTTTAAAACCATATAATCAAGTTTAATCAAGAAGCGGTTCATCAGAATGGACAGTCACACATCACACTTGAAAATGTCAGATTTCAGCTCAGTCCAGTTTTCTCATGAAAAGATGAAAGTGTATTACACGCATCGGCTGCATCTAAATCCAGCAAAGAATACACTGCAATTAAAGAGCCAGAACGATGGGAATCAATGCGAAGCGCTCCTAAGGTTTGGGAAGAGGTGAAACAAATTCATCAAATAATGTTTGGTAAGTGGTTTCGTTCTGCGGGCGGCAATTTATCATCGTTACTGGGCGAATCAGGAGGGAAGGGAATCACGGTAATTGGGGCGGAACACTGTCAAGAGTCGAGACTGCTGGCTTTAAAAACACCTCCAACCAGAGACGCTATTCCCTCCTGACAGCCAGGGAACTATGCTCCGGTGTAAACTCAATCTGCTTTTCAAGTCAATGTTTTAGTTGTGAAAACTGCTCCATTTACAGGTGTGTATAAGATCAGGAATGACATCACTTTCATATCTCAGATGTTTGCCAATGAGATTAAAAAAAAGACTTTTGCCTGATAAAAATGATCAAGTAATCCCACGTTTCTCCTCTGGAGTCTCAGTAGAGATTTGCCAGCACTTTGAAGTCTGCAGTCAAAGGTCAGAGATCTCAGTATGAGCTCAGTCACCACTGATGACATTCCAGATCACATGAAAGATAGTGCTTTTATTCAGCGAGGACGCATTAAATGGATCAGACAGAGCCGACTTTTATAATGTTACAAAAGATTCTATTTAGATTTCTAATGTTCTTTTGAACTTTTTATTCATCAAAGAATCCTAAAATGAAATGTATCACGGTTTCCACTAAATCATATTTGTTTCTTGATCATAAAATCAGCATATTAGAATGATTTCTGAAGGATCATGTGACACTGAAGACTGGAGTAATGATGCTGAAAATACAGCTTTAATCACAGGAATAAATTACATTTGAACATATATTCACATCAAAAACCAGCTATTTTACATCGTAATAATATTTGACAATTTTTAATCAAATAAATGCAGCCTTTGAGAGCAGAAGAGACTCAAACACATCTGATCTTGTAAACCGACTCAAAGTCATCAGATACGAGGCACAGGTCTTGTATTTCAGATGCGTATCATTAGACGTGCGATGTGAAAATGTGACATTTTCGGGTTTATCACTCATCTTTAATAAAGCTGCTGACATTGAAGGTCCTCTCTGCAAGCGTTTAAACAACCTTCCTGCTGTTCACTGACTCGAGTTGTGTTTGTGTCTGAGCTGTAGGGGCCGCTGTGAGAACTGCATGCTGGGAAACTACAGCCACACGGCAGCTTCCAACAACATCTGGAATCACATGGACTTCAGACACAAACCGTTAAACAGCATCTGACAGGAGGAAACTGTTCACAGATCAGTGAGTTTATCTCTTCACTGACATTAATATACTATATATTGTATATACAATACAACAGCACAAGTATGTTATTACTATAAGAAGTGTATATGTACATTATGATGGTGAAGTGAATAACACTGATGATCTCTTCATCACGGCTCCTGTTAGTGGGTGGGATATATTAGGCAGCAAGTGACTCAAAGTTGATGTGTTAGAAGCAGGAAAAATGGGCAAGGATTTGAGTGAGTTTGACAAGGGCCAAATTGTGATGGCTAGACGACTGGGTCAGAGCATCTCCAAAACTGCAGCTCTTGTGGGGTGTTCCCGGTCTGCAGTGGTCAGGATCTATCAAAAGTGCTCCAAGGAAGGAACAGTGGAGAACCGGCCACAGGGTCATGGGCGGCTCAGGCTCATTGATGCACGTGGGGAGCGAAGGCTGGCCCGTGTGGTCTGATCAAACAGACGAGCTACTGGAGCTCAAATTGCTCAAGAAGTTAATGCTGGTTCTGATAGAAAGGTCTCAGAATACACAGTGCATCACAGTTTGTTGCGTATGGGGCGGCATAGCCGCAGACCAGTCAGGGTGCCCATGCTGACCCCTGTCCACCGCCGAAAGCACCAACAGTGGCACGTGAGCATCAGAACTGGACCACGGAGCAATGGAAGAAGGTGGCCTGGTCTGCCACCACCATGCTTCACTGTTGGGACTGTATTGGACAGGTGATGAGCAGTGCCTGGTTTTCTCCACACATCCCGCTTAGAATTAAGACCAAAAAGTTCTATCTTGGTCTCATCAGACCAGAGAATCTTATTTCTCACCATCTTTGAGTCCTTCAGGTGTTTTTTTAGCAAACTCCATGCAGGCTTTCATGTGTGTTGCACTGAGGAGAGGCTTCTGTCGGGCCACTCTGCCATAAAGCCCCGACTGGTGGAGGGCTGCAGTGATGGTTGACTTTCTA
The DNA here is from genome assembly GCA_023029165.1 of Gobiocypris rarus. Classification (NCBI taxonomy): domain Eukaryota; kingdom Metazoa; phylum Chordata; class Actinopteri; order Cypriniformes; family Gobionidae; genus Gobiocypris; species Gobiocypris rarus. The sequence goes on from CM040933.1 coordinate 4,252,809, forward strand.
CAACTTTCTCCCATCTCCCGACTGCATCTCTGGAGCTCAGCCACAGTGATCTTTGGGTTCTTCTTTACCTCTCTCACCAAGGCTCTTCTCCCCAGATAGCTCAGTTTGGCCAGACGGCCAGCTCTAGGAAGGGTTCTGGTCGTCCCAAACGTCTTCCATTTAAGGATTATGGAGGCCACTGTGCTCTTAGGAACGTTAAGTGCAGCAGAAATGTTTTTGTAACCATGGCCAGATCTGTGCCTTGCCATAATTCTGTCTCTGAGCTCTTCAGGCAGTTCCTTTGACCTCATGATTCTCATTTGCTCTGACACACACTGTGAGCTGTAAGGTCTTATATAGACAGGTGTGTGGCTTTCCTAATCAAGTCCAATCAGTATAATCAAACACAGCTGGACTCAAATGAAGGTGCAGAACCATCTCAAGGATGATCAGAAGAAATGGACAGCAGCTGAGTTAAATATATGAGTGTCACAGCAAAGGGTCTGAATACTGAGGACATGTTATATTTCAGTGTTTCTTTTTTTTATAAATCTGCAAAAATGTCAACAATTCTGTGTTTTTCTGTCAATATGGGGTGCTGTGTGTACATTAATGAGAAAAAAACTGAACTTAAATGATTTTAGTAAATGGCTGCAATATAACAGAGTGAAAAATTTAAGGGGGTCTGAATACTTTCCGTACCCACTGTATACACACACACACACACACACACACACACACACACACACACACACACACACACACACACACACACACACACATTTCTTGAGTGTAGATGAGCTTGCAGCTGACAGACGTGCACTAAACCCCATAAAACTCCCTTGATTTCACAGGGTCTTTAAAGTGATTTACGAGTGATTATCAAGGCTTTATGATGGTGTTAGACAGATAATCTGGGTTCGGTCTCTGCCTCCGAAAGAAGGAGGAAAAGACCAAATCATTGTTTACCGGCAGAATCCATTCAGTGACCATGGCAACCTTATTCCCACCAAACAACTGACCTAATGTAGAGGTCAAATGGTCTATGCGCGGCGTGGCGTTACATCAGCACAGAATTTTCAATCTTCTCCAGACGGATTCCAAAGTGCCGAAACGGAACACGGAACTCGTTTTGATTCCTGTTCTGGAGATTTGTTTTCCATGTTAATGAAAAAACAGCTCAGATAATGGAATAGCTTAATATATATTGATTTTGTTGTGGAAAGGTTGTTTGCTAATAAGAGCCGAATTGGTTTCTTTCTCAAAGTCTGGCCTCTCTGCTGTCTCCGGCAGGCAATCAGAAATAGCCATGCGGATCTGTGGAGAAATGTACCCTGCATACCCACACACACACACACACACACACACACACACACACACACACTCTCTTTTACACACACACACACACACAATTTATCTCAGCGCAAATGGAAAACCACTGAGAGAGAAAATAATTTCATCACAGCATCCTCAGTGGTTCCAAGACAAGAAATTCTGTGAATTCATCAGGGGTAAAATATTATCACAGTTCACGTCGCAGGATGTGATGATTCACTGTACAACCCAACACACTTACACAACAGAACAACAGAGAGAACGTACACATTTATAGACATGAACATGACTCTCAGAAGTGGTAAGATACGTGTGTGTGTCTGAGACGTGCCTTTTTCAGTTTAATAAGGGATTTTTAAAGTCAGTTGTGATGTAACCGAAGTAGTGACAGATCTTTTCTTCTGTATTGTGATTTTAATAAAATAGAAAATGTGAAAGGCGGGAAATTGGTTTTATCCTCCAGTTGCTGACTGGATGGAGCTAGGTGTAAATGGCAGCTTGCGGATGATTATAAGCAGACAAAATGATGGGAGAAGTTCATATATATTCTGATGGTAAAACCCTATTAGCGGGATTTTTTTATAGATATTTGTTGAACTATTTGCATTAAATTCACATTAAATCGTCTTATATATATATATATATATATATATATATATATATATATATATATATATATATATATATATATATATATATATATATATATATATATATATATATATATATATATATATATATATATATATATATATATATATATATATATATATATATATATATATATATATATATATAAAAGGAATTAGTGAAGGAATTAGTATCCATATGTTGGGAACACAGCAGCCAAAAAAGCATTTAAGGTTTCAAAGCAGAAATGTGCATTTTGTGTTTAGGTGAAAGTGCACTGTATGATTCATGTCACGGTTTTGGAGCCACGGTTGGGTTCATGTCACGGTTTTGGAGCCACGGTTGGGTTCATGTCACGGTTTTGGAGGCACGGTTAGGTTCATGTCACGGTTTTGGAGCCACGGTTAGGTTCATGTCACGGTTTTGGAGCCACGGTTGGGTTCATGTCGCGGTTAGGTTCATGTCACGGTTTTGGAGCCACGGTTGGGTTCATGTCACGGCTTTGGAGCCACGGTTCGGTTCATGTCGCGTTAGGTTCATGTCACGGTTTTGGAGCCACGGTTGGGTTCATGTCACGGTTGGGGTTCATGTCACGGTTTTGGAGCCACGGTTGGGTTCATGTCACGGTTTTGGAGCCACGGTTGGGTTCATGTCACGGTTGGGTTCATGTCACGGTTGGAGTTCATGTCACAGTTTTGGAGCCACGGTTGGGTTCATGTCACGGTTGGGTTCATGTCACGGTTTTGGAGCCACGGTTGGGTTCATGTCACGGTTAGGTTCATGTCACGGTTTTGGAGCCACGGTTGGGTTCATGTCGCGGTTTTGGAGCCACGGTTGGGTTCATGTCACAGTTTTGGAGCCACGGTTGGGTTCATGTCACGGTTGGGTTCATGTCACGGATGGGTTCATGTCACAGTTTTGGAGCCACGGTTGGGTTCATGTCACGGTTGGGTTCATGTCACGGATGGGTTCATGTCACGGTTTTGGAGCCACGGATGGGTTCATGTCACGGTTTTGGAGCTACGGTTGGGTTCATGTTGCGGTTTTGGAGCCACGGTTCGGTTCATGTCACAGTTTTGGAGCCACGGTTGGGTTCATGTCACGGTTGGGTTCATGTCACGGTTTTGGAGCCACGGTTGGGTTCATGTCACGGTTTTGGAGCCACGGTTGGGTTCATGTTACGGTTTTGGAGCCACGGTTGGGTTCATGTTACGGCTTTGGAGCCACGGTTCGGTTCATGTCGCGGTTAGGTTCATGTCACGGTTTTGGAGCCACGGTTGGGTTCATGTCACGGTTAGGTTCGTGTCACGGTTTTGGAGCCACGGTTGGAGTTCATGTCACGGTTGGAGTTCATGTCACGGTTGGGTTCATGTCACGGTTTTGGAGCCACGGTTGGGTTCATGTCATGGTTTTGGAGCCACGGTTGGGTTCATGTCACGGTTGGAGTTCATGTCACGGTTGGGTTCATGTCACGGTTTTGGAGCCACGGTTGGGTTCATGTCACGTTAGGTTCATGTCACGGTTTTGGAGCCACGGTTGGGTTCATGTCACGGTTGGGGTCATGTCACGGTTTTGGAAACGCGGTTGGGTTCATGTCACGGTTTTGGAGCCACGGTTGGGTTCATGTCTCGGTTTTGGAGCCACGGTTGGGTTCATGTCACGGTTGGGGTCATGTCACGGTTTTGGAGACACAGTTAGGTTCATGTCACGGTTTTGGAGCCACGGTTGGGTTCATGTCACGCAGTTTTGGAGGCGCAGTTCGGTTCATGTCACGGTTAGGTTCATGTCACGGTTTTGGAGCCACGGTTGGAGTTCATGTCACGGTTGGAGTTCATGTCACGGTTTTGGAGCCACGGTTCGGTTCATGTCACGGTTAGGTTCATGTCACGGTTTTGGAGCCACGGTTGGGTTCATGTCACGGTTGGGTTCATGTCACGGTTTTGGAGGCACGGTTGGGTTCATGTCATGGTTTTGGAGCCACGGTTGGGTTCATGTCACGGTTGGGTTCATGTCACGGTTGGGTTCATGTCACGGTTTTGGAGCCACGGTTGGGTTCATGTCACAGTTGGGTTCATGTCACGGTTTTGGAGCCACGGTTGGGTTCATGTCACGGTTTTGGAGCCACGGTTGGGTTCATGTTGCGGTTTTGGAGGCACGGTTGGGTTCATGTTACGGCTTTGGAGCCACGGTTCGGTTCATGTCGCGTTAGGTTCATGTCACGGTTTTGGAGCCACGGTTGGGTTCATGTCACGGTTAGGTTCGTGTCACGGTTTTGGAGCCACGGTTGGGTTCATGTCACGGTTGGGTTCATGTCACGGTTGGGTTCATGTCACGGTTTTGGAGCCACGGTTGGGTTCATGTCATGGTTTTGGAGCCACGGTTGGGTTCATGTCACGCGGTTGGAGTTCATGTCACGGTTGGGTTCATGTCACGGTTTTGGAGCCACGGTTGGGTTCATGTCACGGTTAGGTTCATGTCACGGTTTTGGAGCCACGGTTGGGTTCATGTCACGGTTGGGGTCATGTCACGGTTTTGGAGGCACGGTTGGAGTTCATGTCACGGTTTTGGAGCCACGGTTGGGTTCATGTCTCGGTTTTGGAGCCACGGTTGGGTTCATGTCACGGTTGGGGTCATGTCACGGTTTTGGAGACACGGTTAGGTTCATGTCACGGTTTTGGAGCCACGGTTGGGTTCATGTCACGGTTTTGGAGGCACGGTTCGGTTCATGTCACGGTTAGGTTCATGTCACGGTTTTGGAGCCACGGTTGGGTTCATGTCACGGTTGGGTTCATGTCACGGTTTTGGAGCCACGGTTCGGTTCATGTCAGTTAGGTTCATGTCACGGTTTTGGAGCCACGGTTGGGTTCATGTCACGGTTAGGTTCATGTCACGGTTTTGGAGCCACGGTTGGGTTCATGTCATGGTTTTGGAGCCGCGGTTGGGTTCATGTCACGGTTGGGTTCATGTCACGGTTGGGTTCATGTCGCAGTTTTGGAGCCACGGTTGGAGTTCATGTCACGGTTGGAGTCATGTCACGGTTTTGGAGCCACTTGGAGTTCATGTCAGTTTTGGAGCCACGGTTGGGTTCATGTCACGGTTTTGGAGCCACGGTTGGGTTCATGTCTGTTTTGGAGCCACGGTTGGAGTTCATGTCACGGTTGGGGTCATGTCACGGTTTTGGAGACACGGTTGGGTTCATGTCACGGTTTTGGAGCCACGGTTGGGTTCATGTCACATGTCACGGTTTTGGAGCCACGGTTGGGTTCATGTCACGGTTTTGGAGCCACGGTTGGGTTCATGTCACGGCTTTGGAGCCACGGTTCGGTTCATGTCGCGGTTAGGTTCATGTCACGGTTTTGGAGCCACGGTTGGGTTCATGTCACGGTTGGAGTTCATGTCACGGTTTTGGAGCCACGGTTGGAGTTCATGTCACGGTTGGAGTTCATGTCACGGTTGGGTTCATGTCACGGTTTTGGAGCCACGGTTGGAGTTCATGTCATGGTTATGTCCGGTTTTGGAGCCACGGTTGGGTTCATGTCACGGTTTTGGAGCCACGGTTGGAGTTCATGTCACGGTTTTGGAGCCACGGTTGGGTTCATGTTCACGGTTTTGGAGCCACGGTTGGGTTCATGTCACGGTTGGAGCCACGGTTCGGTTCATGTCGCGGTTAGGTTCATGTCACGGTTTTGGAGCCACGGTTGGGTTCATGTCACGGTTGGGTTCGTGTCACGGTTTTGGAGAGCCACGGTTGGGTTCATGTCACGGTTTTGGAGTTGGGTTCATGTCACGGTTTTGGAGCCACGGTTGGGTTCATGTCATGGTTTTGGAGCCACGGTTGGGTTCATGTCACGGTTGGGTTCATGTCACGGTTGGGTTCATGTCACGGTTTTGGAGCCACGGTTGGGTTCATGTCACGGTTAGGTTCATGTCACGGTTTTGGAGCCACGGTTGGGTTCATGTCACGGTTGGGTTCGTCACGGTTTTGGAGCCACGGTTGGGTTCATGTCACGGTTGGGTTCATGTCACGGTTGGGTTCATGTCACGGTTTTGGAGCCACGGTTGGGTTCATGGTTTTGGAGCCACGGTTGGGTTCATGTCACGGTTGGAGTTCATGTCACGGTTGGGTTCATGTCACGGTTTTGGAGCCACGGTTGGGTTCATGTCACGGTTGGAGTTCATGTCACGGTTTTGGAGCCACGGTTGGGTTCATGTCACGGTTGGGGTTCATGTCACGGTTTTGGAGCCACGGTTGGGTTCATGTCACGGTTTTGGAGCCACGGTTGGGTTCATGTCACGGTTTTTGGAGCCACGGTTGGGTTCATGTCACGGTTGGGGTCATGTCACGGTTTTGGAGCCACGGTTAGGTTCATGTCACGGTTTTGGAGCCACGGTTGGGTTCATGTCACGGTTTTTTTTGGAGTTTGTTTCGGTTCATGTCACGGTTTTGGAGCCACGGTTGGGTTCATGTCACGGTTGGAGTTCATGTCACGGTTTTGGAGCCACGGTTCGGTTCATGTCACGGTTAGGTTCATGTCACGGTTTTGGAGCCACGGTTGGGTTCATGTCACGGTTGGGTTCATGTCACGGTTTTGGAGCACGGTTGGGTTCATGTCATGGTTTTGGAGCCACGGTTGGGTTCATGTCACGGTTGGAGTTCATGTCACGGTTGGGTTCATGTCACGGTTTTGGAGCCACGGTTGGGTTCATGTCACAGTTAGGTTCATGTCACGGTTTTGGAGCCACGGTTGGGTTCATGTCACGGTTTTGGAGCCACGGTTGGGTTCATGTCACGGTTTTGGAGCCACGGTTGGGTTCATGTTCGGCTTTGGAGCCACGGTTCGGTTCATGTCGCGGTTAGGTTCATGTCACGGTTTTGGAGCCACGGTTGGGTTCATGTCACGGTTGGGTTCATGTCACGGTTTTGGAGCCACGGTTGGGTTCATGTCACGGTTGGGTTCATGTCACGGTTGGGTTCATGTCACGGTTTTGGAGCCACGGTTGGGTTCATGTCATGGTTTTGGAGCCACGGTTGGGTTCATGTCACGGTTGGAGTTCATGTCACGGTTGGGTTCATGTCAGTTTTGGAGCCACGGTTGGGTTCATGTCACGGTTAGGTTCATGTCACGGTTTTGGAGCCACGGTTGGGTTCATGTCACGGTTGAGTCATGTCACGCAGTTTTGGAGCACGGTTGGGTTCATGTCACGGTTTTGGAGCCACGGTTGGGTTCATGTCTCGGTTTTGGAGCCACGGTTGGGTTCATGTCACGGTTGGGGTCATGTCACGGTTTTGGAGACAGTTAGGTTCATGTCACGGTTTTGGAGCCACGGTTGGGTTCATGTCACGGTTTTGGAGAGCCGCGGTTGGGTTCATGTCACGCAGTTAGGTTCATGTCACGGTTTTGGAGCCACGGTTGGGTTCATGTCACGGTTGAGTTCATGTCACGGTTTTGGAGCCACGGTTGGTTCATGTCACGGTTAGGTTCATGTCACGGTTTTGGAGCCACGGTTGGGTTCATGTCACGGTTGGAGTTCATGTCACGGTTTTGGAGGCACGGTTGGGTTCATGTCATGGTTTTGGAGCCACGGTTGGGTTCATGTCACGGTTGGAGTTCATGTCACGGTTGGGTTCATGTCACGGTTTTGGAGCCACGGTTGGGTTCATGTCACGGTTGGAGTCATGTCACGGTTTTGGAGCACGGTTGGGTTCATGTCACGGTTTTGGAGCCACGGTTGGGTTCATGTCTCGGTTTTGGAGCCACGGTTGGGTTCATGTCACGGTTGGGGTCATGTCACGGTTTTGGAGACACGGTTGGGTTCATGTCACGGTTTTGGAGCCACGGTTGGGTTCATGTCACGGTTTTGAGAGCGCACGGTTGGGTTCATGTCACGGTTTTGGAGCCACGGTTGGGTTCATGGGTTCATGTCACGGTTTTGGAGCACGGTTGGAGTTCATGTCATGGTTTTGGAGCCACGGTTGGGTTCATGTCACGGTTTTGGAGCCACGGTTGGGTTCATGTCACGGTTTTGGAGCCACGGTTGGGTTCATGTCACGGTTTTGGAGCCACAGTTGGGTTCATGTCGCGGTTGGAGTTCATGTCACGGTTTTGGAGCCACGGTTGGAGTTCATGTCACGGTTTTGGAGCCACGGTTGGAGTTCATGTCACGGTTTTGGAGCCACGGTTGGGTTCATGTCACGGTTGGGTTCATGTCACGGTTGGGTTCATGTCACGGTTTTGGAGCCACGGTTGGGTTCATGTCACGGTTTTGGAGCCACGGTTGGGTTCATGTCACGGTTTTGGAGCCACGGTTGGGTTCATGTCACGGTTTTGGAGCCACGGTTGGGATCATGTCACGGTTTTGGAGCCACGGTTGGGTTCATGTCGCGGTTTTGGAGCCACGGTTGGGTTCATGTCACGGTTTTGGAGCCACGGTTGGGATCATGTCACGGTTTTGGAGCCACGGTTGGGTTCATGTCGCGGTTTTGGAGCCACGGTTGGGTTCATGTTACGGTTTTGGAGCCACGGTTGGGTTCATTTTACGGTTTTGGAGCCACGGTTGGGTTCATGTCACGGCTTTGGAGCCACGGTTCGGTTCATGTCGCGGTTCGATTCATGTTACGGTTTTGGAGCAAGGGTTCGGTTCATGTCACGGTTTTGGAGCCACGGTTGGGTTCATGACACGGCTTTGGAGCCACGGTTCGGTTCATGTCTATGTCCTTATACAGTCTTGATGTTGTGTTTGGGCTCTACTAGAGCAGGTTTTAATTATTTCCCCATATTCTCCATTGTTGCAGCTCCTCTCTTCCTAGTCTGTCAGTAACGGTCTGTTTAGTTCCTGTCTCTATGAAGCCCCTCCTTCTGAAAAGCACGCTGTGCTCTGATTGGTCAGCTGGAGCAGTGTGTTGTGATTGGTCAAGGGTTTCCAGTGTGTTTGGGAAATGTCCCACCCCTTACCATAACTGCCAGTTTCAACACACTACACTCTAAAAAAATGCTGGGTTGTTTTAACCCAATTTTGGGTCAAATATGGACTAACCCAGCGATTGGGTTGTTTTAACCCTGCGATTGGGTTAAATATTTGCTTAAACAACCCAATCGCTGGGTTAAAACAAAACAACCCAATTGCTGGGTTAGACCATATTTGACCCAACATTGGGTAGTTTTTTACCCAGAATTTTTTAGAGTGTACTATTCTAACTCAACCAAGCCCCGCCCCTTTATTCTGCATATTAATTATTTAAATGAGGAATATTGTGACGTGTTCCCAGAAGAAAACTCAAGACTACAATGGAGGCGTTTCAGGAGTTGAGAAACACTGACGCTGATATAGAGAAAAGCTCTTTTTCATGCTCATACAATAACACTACACACTACAGAACCAGGGAAAAGCACAATAGCGCCTCTCTAAGTGTGAAATATCCCCCCTTTTTATTCTTCACATCCTCGTTTCATGTTCGGTTTTGTCGTGCAATTAAACGTTTAACAATTAGACGTGTTTGTGTGGCACACCTGCTGTAATTAAGACCAGCACGCGCACTCCGACGAGCCGTTTAATGTGTCAGCTCAAACGGGACTTGCGCGGCCCTTAACGGCTTCAAACCAGACTTCACAGGCTGCTCTCATTTACATATTAATGACATTTTCATGCTACGTTTCACTTTACGCAGTGTCACTAACCACGGAGAGACAGTGGAAGAGAATAGAAGAAAAGGCCGACGCATAATAACAAGCTGTAAAACGGTGAAGGTAGCTGTGAACAAAATCATAATTGCACGCGGGTGTATTACGTGGCCCTCCGAGCGCCTGTTGAGCTGTGAATCTGCTGCAGATGTAGACGAATTATGAAAACAATAACAGAAAAATAGTGTGACCAGTCGTAGATAAACGCAAGTAGTGACTAGCATGTGGGATAAATATAAATGAGCGGCTGTTGGCGTGTTTCTGATAACAGTAATCCGCAAAACACAGTGTTCCCTGCTGTGTGATAAAGAGAATAATTCAAGGGAAGAAAAAGCTATGAAAGTGCTGAATAATAAAGCAGAAAACAAATAATTCTACGTATGGACTGTTACGCTTTTCTCTCATAACTAAAAGCTTTCCATTGTTTACTACGGTAACTGTTTTTAAGGAGTACTTTTGTAATGAATTATACAGTATCAGCGTTCAGAACCTCCCCTTGTGTGAGATCATTTATTAAAATGAAACACTTTCAGCTCTAAAATCTGATTGGTTGAGCCATTTGTGGCTGCACTTTAATTGGATTTTAAACTATAAAAATGTCCCAGTTTTGTGAAGTGACTATATCATATATTTTAGTAGTGTTTATATACTTTTATCATTTTTATTAATATTTTTTATTTGATTTTTGTGTGTTCTTTTTAGGTTTTATCTTTAATTTATTTTTATTTCAGTTTAAGTAATTTTTGTACTTCAACTTAAAATTATATTTCAGTTCATCTTTATAAATATTTATTTTAATTAATCTTTATTTGAATATTATGGAAGCTTGCTTCTTCCACAAAAATATCTCATATTTCTGCCTTTTTTCCATGAAAATGTTTACTTTTTTCTCTCAATTTTGTTTTCTTAAAATTCCATTTTTTTCCCCATAATTCTGACTTCTTTTTTTCTATATTTTTATCTCGCAATTCGGAATTTTTTTCGCAATTTAGTTTTCTTGCAATGCAGGCTTTTTTTCTTGCACTTCTTGCAGTTTATATCTTGCAATTCTGATTGCAATTCTTTTTTTGCAACTTCTTACAATTTTGAGTTTATATCTTGCAATTCATACTTTTTCTCACAATTCCGTTTTTCTTGCAAATCTGCCTTCTTTCTCACAAATTGCAACTTTTTTTCTCGCAATTCTCACACTTTATATCTTGTAATTCAATTTTTTCTCGTGCATTTTTTACATTTTTTTCTCACAATTTCCTGCAAATTCATTTTTTTCTCACAATTGCAACTTTTTTTCTTGAAATTCTCGCAATTTATATCTCGCAATTCTGATGTTTTTTCTCACATTTGTGACCTTTTTCCTCGGAATTGCAACTTTTTTTTCTCGCTATTCTGACTTTTCTCACAATTTTGAGTTTTTGGCTTAACATTATGACCACTGACAGCTGACGTGAATAACACTGATGATCTCTTCATCACGGCTCCTGTTAGTGGGTGGGATATATTAGGCAGCAAATGAACATTTTGTCCTCAAAGTTGATGTGTTAAAAGCAGGAAAAATGGGCAAGCGTAAGGATTTGAGTGAGTTTGACAAGGGCCAAATTGTGATGGCTAGACGACTGGGTCAGAGCATCTCCAAAACTGCAGCTCTTGTGGGGTGTTCCCGGTCTGCAGTGGTCAGGATCTATCAAAAGTGCTCCAAGGAAGGAACAGTGGAGAACCGGCCACAGGGTCATGGGCGGCTCAGGCTCATTGATGCACGTGAGGAGTGAAGGCTGGCCCGTGTGGTCCGATCAAACAGACGAGCTACTGTAGCTCAAACTGCTCTAGAAGTTAATGCTGGTTCTGATAGAAAGGGGTCAGAATACACAGTGCATCGCAGTTTGTTATGCGTATGGGCGGCATAGCCGCAGACCAGTCAGGGTGCCCATGGTGGGCATAATGTTATGCCTGATCAGTGTATGTTATATAAAGCTTTCCATTGTTTACTATGGTAAATGTTTATAAGGAGTACTTTTCTTAATTAACTATAAAGTTAGAACCTCCCCTTGTCCAGGAATATTTATTGAAATTAGACAGTTTCTAAAATCTGAATGGTTGAGCCATTTGTAGCGATTTAATTCTAAATTATGCGCCACGTTACAAGGTTGCTTAGCAATCATAAGAAAACTAGAGTGAAACTAATGAACTTATTTCAATTGCTTATTGAATATTTCTTTGTGATTATTAGCATTGATAAATTGCATTATTTAATTAAATTGTGCTTTATTTGCATGACAATTGTTACAATGTATTGCCAAAGCATTTCTAATTTTACAGAGAATGAACATACATGTACATACATTACACTAAATAAATCTGAACAATCAATAAACATTTAGAATTCTAGGAACAATTTAGAATTCTCTGTGTGTGTGTGTGTGTGTGTGTGTGTGTGTGTGTGTGTGTGTGTGTGTTACTGATTAGTCGACTCTTTTTGTGACGGGCATTAATGTATCTCGCTGCTAGTAGGATACAATCAATTTTTTCACCTAACAAATGTTGAAGTTGTGTTTTATTGTTTAATTTTATGAAGTCAGGGCAAAGTATTTTTAATTCTGGACAGAATGTGTTTCTGATTTGCCCGTAGTTAGGGAAGCTTGTGAGGAAGTGTGTCTCAGTCTCCACTTCTCCAGCATTTGTTTTATATATATCAGTAGAAATCACTGTGATGTAAATAAACCTGCGTGACTTTTTTGCTCAGAGTAACAGCTCTGAAAGGGAACAAGAGCAAAACTTTGCGGTGACTTTTATTTGAAACTGATGCAGTTCACAGCAGACGTTAATCAGATTCTCTCCCTCGACCGCATGCTGATTTACCTGATCTGCCAATCTCCCCAACCTATTTATCAATACTTAACCGAGAAGAGACGCTGTCATTTCACAGGTCAATTCACTCTAATTATGCCGCAGCGATTTAATCTGCTTTTAAACAGCCAGACGGACACTTTAGAAAAATTTCATTAACCTCCCAATTTTCAATCTCTTCTCTTTATTAGACGGGGCATCCTGCTACCGCTGGCACGCTGATGAACAGAAGTGATTTAGATCAGACAGACGGAGGGAAAACAAGAGAGACAGACCAGCTTCGGATTCAAACCCATTCAAGGACCCCTTAGGCCGCCCATACAAAATATGTCAAAAAGAGCTACATAGAAACCAACCATATTATGATCAGATTAGAACTCAGCACATTATTGTTGTTGCACATACATCTTTGTCTGTATATTACTTTTCATTGCTAAAATTGAGATTTATGCATCATAACAAGTACATGTTGTGATATAAATCACAATTCATTAGTTGTTCACCAAGTTATTTTAATGGATTTGCAGAGACATGAACCAAACCCCTTGGCGTTCTTCTGTCAGGTTTGTGTTTTCGCACTGTGCGGAGGCTAATAGGCTCCGCCCCCTGAGCAGATGTTAACACCGCACCCCCTCTGACCTCTCACACCTGTTTCAATTAGAGCGCGTCACCTCGTACCTGTGCCCGCCGTGCTGAGACTGACACACACACACACACACACACACACACACACACACACACATCCTCACTCATTTAGTTTATAAGCACCCAGACATACACTAATGGCATGTCAGTCACTGTTAGGAGAGATTTACACTCACACACGTGATGAATTGAGTTCTATAACACAGACAGACAGACAGATAACTAGACACTATACACAATATACACAACTAATGTTTTCATTAATTAAAAGCATTTAAAAAACTCTTCAGGTGTATATACAGTGAGGAAAATAAGTATTTGAACACCCTGCTATTTTGCAAGTTCTCCCACTTGGAAATCATGGAGGGGTCTGAAATTGTCATCGTAGGTGCATGTCCACTGTGAGAGACATAATCTAAAAAATATATGATTTTTTAACTATTTATCTGTATGATACAGCTGCAAATAAGTATTTGAACCTCTGTCTATCAGCTAGAATTCTGACCCTCAAAGACCTGTTAGTCAGCCTTTAAAATGTCCACCTCCACTCCATTTATTATCCTAAATTAGATGCTCCTGTTTGAGGTCGTTAGCTGCACCCCATACAATCAGTAAGAATCCAACTACTAACATGGCCAAGACCAAAGAGCTGTCCAAAGACACTAGAGACTAAATTGTACACCTCCACAAGGCTGGAAAGGGCTACGGGGAAATTGCCAAGCAGCTTGGTGAAAAAAGGTCCACTGTTGGAGCAATCATTAGAAAATGGAAGAAGCTAAACATGACTGTCAATCTCCCTCGGACTGGGGCTCCATGCAAGATCTCACCTCGTGGGGTCTCAATGATCCTAAGAAAGGTGAGAAATCAGCCCAGAACTACACAGGAGGAGCTGGTCAATGACCTGAAAAGAGCTGGGATAACCGTTTCCAAGGTTACTGTTGGTAATACACTAAGACGTCATGGTTTGAAATCATGCATGGCACGGAAGGTTCCCCTGCTTAAACCAGCACATGTCCAGGCCGTCTTAAGTTTGCCAATGACCATTTGGATGATCCAGAGGAGTCATGGGAGAAAGTCATGTGGTCAGATGAGACCAAAATATAACTTTTTGGTCATAATTCCACTAAACGTGTTTGAAGAAAGAATAATGATGAGTACCATCCCTACTGTGGAGCATGGGGGTGGTAGCATCATGCTTTGGGGGTGTTTTTCTGCACATGGGACAGGGCAACTGCACTGTATTAAGGAGAGGATGACCGGGGCCATGTATTGTGAGATTTTGGGGAACAACCTCCTTCCCTCAGTTAGAGCATTGAAGATGGGACGAGGCTGGGTCTTCCAACATGACAGTGACCCGAAGCACACAGCCAGGATAACCAAGGAGTGGCTCTGTAAGAAGCATATCAAGGTTCTGGCGTGGCCTAGCCAGTCTCCAGACCTAAACCCAATAGAGAATCTTTGGAGGGAGCTCAAACTCCGTGTTTCTCAGCGACAGGCCAGAAACCTGACTGATCTAGAGAAGATCTGTGTGGAGAACTGTCTGTCTATCTGTCTGACTGTCTGTCTGCCTGTCTATTCTAGGATCTATCTATCTGTCTGTCTGTATCTATCTATCTATCTATCTATCTATCTATCTATCTATCTATCTATCTGTCTGTCTGTCTGTCTGTCTGTCTATCTCTCTGTCTGACTGTCTATCTGTCTGTCTGTCCTGACTGCGGTCCATTATAAGGTCCAAACCCTGTGTATAATCTCAACCTCCGATGCGATTCGTTCCAGCTTCTCTCTGTCTGTCTGTCTGTCTGTCTGTCTGTCTGTCTGTCTGTCTATCTATCTATCTATCTGTCTGTCTGTCTGTCTATCTGTCTGTCTGTCTGTCTGTCTATATCTCTGTCTAACTGTCTATCTGTCTGTCCTGACTGCGGTCCATTATAAGGTCCAATACCTGTGTATAATCTCAACCTCCGGCGATTTGTTCCAGCTTCTCTCTGTCTGTCTGTCTGTCTGTCTGTCTGTCTGTCTGTCTGTCTGTCTGTCTATCTGTCTGTCTGTCTGTCTATCTGTCTGTCTGTCTGTCTATCTCTCTGTCTGACTGTCTATCTGTCTGTCTGTCCTGACTGCGGTCCATTATAAGGTCCAAACCCTGTGTATAATCTCAACCTCCGATGCGATTTGTTCCAGCTTCTCTCTGTCTATCTATCTATCTATCTATCTATCTATCTATCTATCTATCTATCTATCTATCTATCTATCTATCTATCTATCTATCTATCTATCTATCTATCTATCTATCTATCTATCTATCTATCTATCTATCTATCTATCTATCTATCTATCTATCTATCTATCTATCTATCTATCTGTCTGTCTGTCTGTCTGTCTGTCTGTCTTGACTGCGGTCCATTATAAGTTCCAAATCCTGTATATAATCTCAACCTCCTATACTGTTCGTTCTAGCTTCTCTCTGTCAGTTTGAGATGTTTGTGTCTCACATTCAGTGTAAAGTCATTATTCTCTGTCTCTGAGTGTCTCTGCGAAGAGCTTCTGTGTGTTTTCTCTTATCTGTGCCGCTTCACCCAAAACATTCGCACATCTGTCGGCTTCATCCTGGAACCGATCACGAGCGTGCATGCTTTAATTGAACAGGATAACACATAGTTAGACGTGTATTCATTTCAGTGTTGAACTCGAGAGAGAACAAAGACCATCCTTGTAGTTCAAGATATTACCATATGGGGATTTGCAACCGCTAAATAATATAAAAATGTTAATTTTCTCCATATTTCATATGCATGTCTTTCTTGCTTTGCAAAGGATATCTGTACGGATCAAGGACGCAGCATGTGAGGAGTTCTCAGGGTCGAACCTGCCACATCCGAATCACATCTGAAAATGTTGCTATAGTAACCATTCATTTGGATGTGCTAAAACAGGAGGTGACATGCAAATATGGCTCTCTTCCTCCCTCGGTTTCTCCTTTACGAGTCCTCCTCTACACCTCTCTTCTTCATTCTGTCTGTTTCTCCTGATCTCTGCATCAAACAGGTGGATGTAGAAGGAATAAACCGTGTGTTGTTCGACAGCTGTGTGTGATGTAGCGGTCTCTGGCCTCATTTTTCACTCTGCATCTATTCATTATGCATGATATAATTCAGCGATTTTCAAATATAGATGGTTTTTATACGCCGCTGGATCCGCTGTGAGATTTTACAGCAATAAAGGCGTAAAATGAAACTCAGCCACTGTTAAAGCACAAATGTTATGATTATGCCATCATTTCTACACAATGTCATTCAAAGTTTCAAGTACTGTAGAAAATGATTTTTCAAAGTTTAAGAGATTATTGGAGTTATGTTTTACAAGAAATTAATAAGTTGGCTTGAAAAAATGAAGATTAAAAACCATAAAAGTCCCATATAAAAGAGTATTTCATCTTCTATCACTAAAAAAGATGGCAAATTTGCTAAATCATGCTAGCAATGTGTTAAAACGTTAGCAAAACATGTTACATCATGCTAGCAAAATGATAAATCATGCTAACATGTTAAATAATGCTAGCACGTTAATAAAACATGTTAAATCATGCTAGCAAAATGATAATTCATGTTAACGAAATGCTAAATCATGCTAGTAATGTGTTAAAACATGTAAGGAAACAAATTAAATCATTTTCGCAAACATGTTAAATCATGTTAACAACATGATAATTCATGCTAACGAAGTGTTAAATAATGCTAACAAAATGTTAAATCATGGTAGTAATGTGTTAAAACATATTACCAAAAAGGTAAATCATGTTAGCAACATGATAATTAATGCTAATGAAAATGTTAAATTAATGCCAACATGCTAATTAATGCTAACAACATGTTAAATCATGCTAGCAATGTGTTAACTTGTTATCAACATGTTAAATCATGCTAGCAACATGATAATTAATGCTAAAGAAATGCTAAACCGTGCGAAACATGCTAATTTATGCTAAGAAAATGTTAAATCATGTTAGCAATGTGTTAAAACATGTAGCAAATTGTTAAATAATCCTAGCAAACATGCTAACAACCTGCAAAATCATGTTAACAATAATGTTAACAACATGGTCATTCATGCTAACAATGTGCTAAAACATGTTAGCAAAATGTAAAAAAATGCTAGCAACATGTTAATTCATGTTAAAAATACTAAATCACATTAGTGACATGGTATCTCATGTCAAATAAATGTTAGCAAACATAATTCAATCTAGCAGAATGTTAAAGGGCACCTATTATGCCCCTTTTTACAAGATGTAATACGTATAAGTCTCAGGTGCCCCAGAGTGTGCCTGTAAAGTTTCAGATCATTTAGGCCACGTTTACACATAGCCGGGTATTTAGAGAACCGAATATTTCCCCGCCTCCGTTTTCAAAAATTTAATTGTGCACACAACATCGTTTTCACAAAAGTTGTCGTTTACATCAACCCGCATAAAACGCCGCCGAGCGCCATCATAACTATGCCAAACCTATGGGTGGCAGTGTTGGGAGAAGGATAAAGCCATACAAGCCAATCAGAATCCTCAAAATCGACAACAACGAATAGCACGAGCGACTTCCTGTTCCTTTCAAAACAACAGACATGGCGCGAGGTTCGTTCGTGTAGACAGACAGCGAAGTGGAGTTACTCCTATATGTCGCGTTAGTACAGCAGTTGTGTTTGCAAATGCAAACAGGCCAAAAGCGTTTGTACAAAAGTAAAAATGAGTACCACCTTAACAGCATCCATGATCAAACAAACTGTAGTTTAAACATAGTGCACTCACATGACGTAAGCATTTTCTGGCGCATAATGTGACGTTTGAGAACCTAAAACCCCGTTTCTCTCTGTTGACACGGCAACACATAACTGGCGTTTTCAGAAATCTCCACTTTGGCCGGAGTTTTTAGAAATAATCGTTTTCTGGGATAAAAATGGCTTTTTCGTGTAAATGACAGGTCAAAACGCAGGGAAATATCTGCGTTTTCCCATCGTGTAAACTGGGCCTTAATATACCATTTTGAAATTGGCAATTTTGGGGTTGAAGAACAATGAGCTGTTCTGTGCGTTGCTCCTTTAATGCAAATGAGCTGCTGCTCCCCACCCGAGAGGGCGGAGCCTACACATCTCCTTCACAGCTCATTCACAGCAGTGAACATGCCAATGAAAACTGAAACATGATATCTGTGTGTTTTAATGATCATCTCTATCGCAGACATGTTCATGTGACATTGCAGTTCTTCATCATCATGAAATATTATCATCTGCATGCGTTTTAAAGCCTTATCGCTCTCAACTTAAACACACACACGCTCCTGTCGCATGCGCACAGAGTTGATGTCAGCACATCCGTGAGTAGTCTATTAAACTAGACTAGTTCTCTATCAAACAACAGAAGAGGAACAGAGATTCACTCCCTGCTCTTGACTGACTGAACTTTAGTAGCTTTAATAAGAACACATCTCTTACATGAATGCTGCTGTTAATGCTCTGGGGGAGATAAACATGGCGGACTGTGAACAGCTCAGCTCTCTGAGGGAGGGGTCTGTGCTAGTATGTCAGTGTCCATCAACACGTGTGGGCGGGGCCTCTGCAGTGTGACATCACATCTGGAAACGGCTTGTTCTGAGACACTGCTTATGATTTATGGGGATTAAAAAAAAGGAGTGGGTGGATTTTTACCATTATAGGGTGGTTGTGTTCACACACTGCCGACACACATTTATGTTCAAACACCTTATAAAAGTGAATTTTGCATAATAGGTGCCCTATAAAACATGCTAGCAAACATGCTAACAAAATTTTTAATTATTTTAGTGACATGCAAATTTGTGCTTGTAATATGTTAAAACATGATAGCGTATTTTGCTAATTCATGCTAGCAAGATGTTAAAACATATTAGCATATTGCTAATTTTTACTAAATAATGTTAACAATATAAAACATGCTAGCAAAATGTAAATTCAATGCCAAACTTCAATTTCAACAATTCAAACCTTAAACTTGTCAAAGTTATCAAAGCTCAGTTATGCTCATGCTATTAATATGCATGTTATCTGTTACTGCGGAAACAATAAGAATTATTTACATATTAGACTGTTAGCTTCATCGCACACCATGGAATATGAATGTCATGTGGCTGCAAAGGAAATTTAAATGAATACGTACAACTTGTATATTTGCATATTCATGTGCACACATACAGATTGAATTGATACCTATTAAGAACATGTCCAGCTTACATCACTCCAAATCAAATACATTGTATGTATATATATATACTCGTCATGTAATTTCCTGATTTTGTGGCATTCTGGACATGTTTTCATGTAATCTACTATGTGTCCTATTGTACAAATATCATGCATCAGAATTACAGAAGTATTTCATATAGAAAGAGTATAAAAGTGTAGCAGTTCTCTGCTGAAACAGGTTTGCAATGGCAGGAGAAAAGCAAGATAATGTGCTCAAACACAACCCTGATCCGCCCTTCAGTACGGATTGATGACAGGATGAATATTCCATGCAGGTCGGCTGGTGAGGCAGGCGGAAAATCACCTGTTCGGTCGGCATCATTCTGGATTTATGAGTGTTGTCTCGATAGCGCCTCTGTCTTGTCAAGAATCACAAGAGCCAGTCATCCGTGACACGCAGAACAGGCCGGACAAAAGCGGCCAGGCCTGAGAGAGAGAGAGAGAGAGATGCAAGAGACAGATACATAAATGACGCTTTTCAATCACTGCGCATTCTTTGCAATATTCAAACAGCCAATAAATATTAATAGACCCAAAGGCCAGAAACATATGCATTGCACACAAAGTTAATAAGACATTTTTTTAATTGCATAATATGCATGTTGCACTATGAATTGTTTTTGGACAAAGTTTACAACAGTGC
Organism: Gobiocypris rarus; assembly: GCA_023029165.1. Taxonomy (NCBI): domain Eukaryota; kingdom Metazoa; phylum Chordata; class Actinopteri; order Cypriniformes; family Gobionidae; genus Gobiocypris; species Gobiocypris rarus. The sequence continues at coordinate 4,272,831 of CM040933.1, forward strand.
AATCAGTTAAACATAAATGTGTGTGTACACAACCATCCTATAATGGTAAAAATCCACCCACTCCTCTTTTTTTTATCCCCATAAATCATAAGCAGTGTCTCAGAACAAGGATTTTCAGATTGTAGCAGCAAGAGCATTTAACAGCTGCATTTATTAGTAAGTTATTCAGTCAAGAGCAGTGAGTGATTTTCTGTTTTTCTTTTGTTTGATTCATATTAACAGCATATTCACCGACCAGGCATAACAGGTTAGTGGGTGGGATATATTAGGCAGCAAGTGAACCTTTTTCTTTAAAGTCGATGTGTTAGAAGCAGGAAAAATGGCCAAGCGTAAGGATTTGAGTGAGTTTGACAAGGGCCAAATTGTGATGGCTAGACGACTGGGTCAGAGCATCTCCAAAACTGCAGCTCTTGTGGGGTGTTCCCGGTCTGCAGTGGTCAGGATCTATCAAAAGTGCTGCAAGGAAGGAACAGTGGAGAACCGGCCACAGGGTCATGGGCGGCTCAGGCTCATTGATGCGTGTGGAGCGAAGGCTGCCACGTGTGGTCCGATCAAACAGACGAGCTACTGGAGCTCAAACTGCTCAAGAAGTTAATGCTGGTTCTGATAGAAAGGTGTCTGAATACACAGTGCATCGCAGTTTGTTGTGTATGGGGCGGCATAGCCGCTGACCAGTCAGGGTGCCCATGCTGACCCCTGTCCACCGCCGAAAGCACCAACAGTGGCACGTGAGCATCAGAACTGGACCATGGAGCAATGGAAGAAGGTGGCCTGGTCTGAGGAATCACATTTTCTTTTACATCACGTGGATGGCCGGGTGTGTGTGTGCGTCTCTTCCCTGGGGAACACATGGCACCAGGATGCACTACAGGAAGAAGGCGAGCCGGCGGAGGCAGTGTGATGCTCTGGGCAATGTTCTGCTGGGAAACCTTGGGTCCTGCCATCCATGTGGATGTTACTTTGACATGTTCCACCTACCTAAGCATTGATGCAGACCATGTTCACCCTTTCATGGAAATGGTATTCCCTGTGGCTGTGGCTCTTTCAGGAGGATAATGCTCCTGACACAAAGCACAAATGGTTCAGGAATGGTTTGAGGAGCACAACAACGAGTTTGAGGTGTTGACTTGGCCTCTAAATCTCAATCCAATCCAATCGAGCATCTGTGGGATGTGCTGAACAAACAAGTCTGATTCATGGAGGCCCCACCTCGCATCTTACAGGACTTAAATGATCTGCTGCTAGGGGTCTACTGGAGTCCATGCCATGACGGGTCACGGCTTTTTTTGGCAGCAAAAAGGGGTCCAACACAATATTAGTGGTCATAATGTTATGTCTGATCGGTGAATAGCAGTAGGTACTGTATATTACGCTGCTGTCACTTTAATGCACAGATCTAATGTACACATGGAATTTCTTTCCCCTACTGTTAACGTTCATAACCGGCTGTTCATGTGAACTGTGTGTGTTTGTGACGTAACCTTGTGTGTATTTGACAGTTTAAGCGCAATAAGACGTGAATGAGAACTTAGTTTAATACGTCTGACACAGCTTTCTGTGCGCGTGCTTCGGGTGTGTGTGCGCTCAGAAAACCATACATCAGAGGTTTAGACTGATATGGCTTTAAATTGCATGCAGATAATAAACTTTCATGAGAATGAAGAACTGCAGAGTCATGTGAGCATGATAGAGATGATCTTCAAAACCAAACAGATTTTTTAGTTGTTTAGTATCTGAGACAAGAGCTGTACAAACTTCGCCCTCTTTCAGATAGGGGGCGGAGCAGCAGCTCATTTGGATTTAAAGATACATGCACAAAAACAGTATGTCTCAAAGACACATTCTAGGGACGCCTGAGACTAAATAGCATGTTTTTTCAGGATTTTGAGAGTAGCCTAAAATTCCATTGAGGTTCTGAGCCTGTTGATCGCCAACTAGTGAAATAATCATAGATCCATTGATTTTGGTCGGATTTTTATCATTTTGTCTGTGGAATGAGAATACTGTTTGGTGAAAAGAATGGCATATTGACTGATGTCATAACTTGGGGAAATAGTTGATTGCCAATGAAGTAAAGATGAATATATTGGGAAAAAAGTGAGAAAACGCCTATTTTTTTTGTATTAAATTGATGCAAAATCATGTAGAAATGTGTTTTAAGAGTTATTTTTTCAGTGGATGTTGTCAGCACATGTGTTCTGTGTATCTGGAATGCATTTATTGAAAGCAAACCCAACCAACTGAGGATTTGAAGAAATGTGTTTTTTCCCCCACAATTTTCTGATGAAAAATAAAGGGTGCATACACTAAAATGGCCACTATTTTTTCTCACGATATTTCCGGCAGAGCAGACCCTCCAATTATTGGTTCTTAGGGTCAAAGTTAACAGAAAAAACACAAATAAAAAGTATGGCAGACCATGTCAGGTTCCATTTTTGAGACTTTGGCTCCCCGACTAAAAAGGGCATAATTGGTCCACTTTAATAGTTAACTGAATAACACTCACTGCATTAATATGCAACATGTGAAAACAATGTACCATTTACCATTACACAATTTATTCTGATTCACATAGCGTACTGTGCAGAAAGAAGTATGCTAGTTTTCCAGTGAGAGTGAGAATAAAGGAAAATGTAGCTGTAATCTCTGAATAATTAAAGCTGTCAACTTCTTGCTTATCTTGTAGATAAAAACCTGCAGCAAAGTTTGCATAAGCCGAAAAGCACAGGACAGAATGACTGTTAAAGATTTGTGTAAGTGATTTGAGGTAGTGGATTAAAACTTAAGTCTGCTGCTAGCAATAAATGCAGCATTGCAAGAGAGGTTTAATATCCAATGTTTAATACTTTTGTTTACCTTCGTAACACACGCTTCTGGTCTCATTGTGAACCAAATTTCGGGTATTTCATTGTACAATACTTTTAATAATCAAACAAATCCTGGCAGATAACATCTCTGTCGTGTGTGTTGTCTATGTAGTGTGTGTACTGTGTAGTGGTGTAGTTCGCTCTCCTCGCCTGCTGGTGTCGCTGCTGAGTTTCGTCACTCGGCGTCTCGCGCCGGTCAATCCCGCGAAGAACAAAAATCAAGTTTTGTTCACAGGCGTGTTGTGTTTACACGCTGTTATACACAAAATTTACATTTTTAAGGATTATAACAAACCGAAATCGTCATGGATGTAGGAGAGCTGCTGAATTATCAGGTACTGACACGTTTGATGTCCCTCTGAGATCTTTATTCGGATGAGTTTGTCATGAATTAAACTATTTCAGATGCTAGTGTCTGTGTTATCTTAAACTTCAATCTTTAATGCAGAAATAAACTGTTTTTAAACTATTACAAACGAGTTTTAAGGTTGTTTAAGAAGGTAAAAGCGTTCATTAACATTTAATCCAACTAGGACATACGCATGCGGGTAGTGTTTGTTGTTAATGTACATTCATATTAAAATACATGACTTAGCTTGATATATAAAAGTACTGTAGTGTTAAAGTCAATATAAACTGGGTCTTTGGTTTACCATGGCACTGAATAATCACCATAATCCATGAAAATGGATCTTGAAATAATACCATCTCCAAAAACTGTGCCAACGCTGCCATTTTGTAAATTAGCATTATTGAAAAACGTTTTCTGGATTAATATTGGATTGAAGTGTCTAAGACACACAGTACTAGTAAGTTTGGAAATATTGCTATTTTTTAATGTTTAGAAAGAAATCTCTTCTAAGCCTGCTTTTATTTGATTAGAAATACAGAAAAACAGGACTATTGTGAAATATTTTTACAACTTAAAACAATAGTTTGCAATGTCAATATATAGTAAAGTGTAATGTATTCCTGTGACCAGTCCTCAGTGTCACATGATCCTTCAGAAATCATTCTCATATGAGGATTTATTATCAATGTTGGAAACGGTTTGGGAATCTGTGATACATTTTTAAAGTGGTCATTGATGAATACAAAGTTATAATGAACAGCATTTATTTAAAATACATTTTTTGTAACAATATAAATCTTAACTATCACTTGATCAAGTTGACTCATCCTTGCTGAAAAAGAAAGTTTTCATTTATTAGTAAACATTTATTTTTTTACTGACCCTAACCTTTGAATGGAAGTGTATATTGTTACAAAAATATATTTTTTAATAAATGCTTTATTTTTTTATTTGTATTACTTTTTACTCTTCAAAAATCCAGAAAAAAACATGCAGGTTTTAAAAAAAATATTAATCAGCGCAAAAGTTTCCAATATTGATGATAAATCAGGATATTGGGATGATTAGTGAAGGATCATGTGACACTGACGACTGGAATAACGATGATAAATTCAGCTTTGATCACAGGAATACATTACATTTTTAAAGTATACTGAAATACTAAACCATTATTGTAAATTGTAATAATATTCCACAATATCACTATTTTTACTATATTTTTGATCAAATAAATGCAGGCTTAGAAGAGATTTCTTTCAGAAACATTAAATATAGTAATGTTTCACACTTGTAACCATATGTATGCATATGTTTATGCATTATATAATTAAATATGCACTAATATGCATACATTTCCAGAAAATAAATCTGAACACTGTATAAACCCAGATTCAAAATTCCTGTTGGATTTTGTTGATATATTAGAGTTTGGATCTCTTTTTAATCACTATAAATCAGAAAATACTGTCAACAGACAGAAAAAAAACATTTTCACCATGTTTTTTGGAATGAGACATGAAAGTATAAAGTAGGTGAATGATATATGAACAACAAACCCATCTTTAAAACCCTTCAGAATATAGATCTGGGAAGTTTGGTGTGTGTAAAGCTGCTGAAGTGGAGGAAAAACTTCAACGATATGTGTTGTAATTGAAATTCACACACAAAGAGGTGGATGGAAATATCTACTGTTGCATAAATCTTGAGGGTGTTCAAATCTGGATGCGTCTCCGCTTCACTCATGTGAAATCTTCTTCTCAGCCTGACCGCGGGGCAAAGAGACCCCGAGAGGAAGACAGCCGTGAGGAGTCCAGAGGCAAACAGAAGACAGCGGGCCGAGACGCCGGGCGGGTTCTGGTGAGGTCGGAGCCGGACGGTGAGGAGCAGGCAGGAGGAGACGGGGAGAAGATTCTGGAGAGGCTGATGGATCAGGATGGAGAAGATCCAGAGGTGAGACCTGACCGTGCTCATGTGGGTTTATTTATCATGCAACAATTACTATTGTGCCCATTTATGCCCATTTTTACAAGTAATTTAAGTGTCATGTGTCCCCAGAATGTGGTAGAAGTATCAGCTCAAAATACCTCTCAGATAATTTATGAATTCATGTTGTTAATGCCCATTTCTGACTACAGTCAAGAACAGGCTGTTTTCGTGCATGTGCCTTTAAATGCAAATGAGCTGCTGCTCTGCCGCCTCTCTAAACAGTTCTGCTGGATTCTCTGCCAAATACTAACAAAACAGCCGCTTGGTTTTTTCCTCTATATCACGAACACTCTCACGGTTAGCATAGCCTAGTTCTTAATTATAATAATAAATATAGCTGCAGGCCCGGTGGCTTCAGGGCAACTGTGCACGAAAAGCAATATGCATTTAAACTAGGTAATTTAGCGTCTTTAATATATCGTCATAATATTGAAAAAGTTTGTTGTGAACCACTTCAGAATAGCAATTTCAAATTCAGAGCCTGATTTTTCAAAAATTCCACATTCAAACCAAAATATCTGACTTCCTATTGGTCGGAACTAATAACTGTAAATTAGAAAGTTGTCCAGCTCAGAGTTTGGCGACTGTAGGTAAAACTAACCCCATACACTTTTGTCAAAAGGTGGTGCTACTGTGCCCCTCCACCGCACCTGTTTCTGAGGCTTTGCCTTTGTGTACTGTACGGCATCTCTGAGTCTCAAAAGCATTTGATGCATTGCCATTTTATTTAAGCTATCAATAATTGCTTACCAGGTCTGCATCTGCTGTGTTTGACATTATATTGATTAACTTTGTAGCAAATTGGTTAAAAATACGAGGGTGATTTCAAAGCCTTTTGAAAGTGACATACTTCTTGCTACCAGTTGGTGGCGCTATAACTTTGACTCACAATAGTCACATCTATGTGATTGGCCTCATACAATAAACACACAGATGACGTTTCAGCCAGAACAGTAAATGTTTGCAGAACTTATAGCACACTTCCTGTTTCCCTTTTCTCGCCATAAATTTGTTTCAACGTCACGGCCAAACCATTCGAAATATCAAGAATCCGCTCGCAGTTTAGCATCCTCAATGTCTTTACTTCATGCTGACCGAGTTTGGTGGTGATCGGAAGAATCCCCTAGGAGGAGTATATCAGATTCCAGAGTATGCAAATTCCACAACTGATGTTGTGATGTGATCACAAATCTATACTCCAAAAAATCTCTGTTTTGCATATTTAAAATCAAATAGCATTACTAGACCAACGTATTCATGCTTCAAAAGAAATTAGGCATCAAAACATCATAATGTACAGCAGAACAGGTGAATAACTGTTAATGCTTTCAAAATCTGCTGTACAAAAGAGAATTTTTAACTGGGGAAAAAAAAAGTCTATGTTATTCAGAGGCACACTGCTCCCTGTAGATAAGAATCTTGACCTTTGACCTGATGTGTGTTAACAGGGCGAGCCCGTCGATGAGAGCACAGTGAAGAAAATGATCCTGACCTTTGAGAAGAGATCCTACAAAAACCAGGAGCTGAGGATCAAGTTCCCCGACAACCCGGAGAAGTGAGTTGTGGAGAGTTGAACCGTTTTAAATGTGAAATGTGACCTGGCACTCGGAATCCACAGAGAGACATGACATCACTTCCTGTTGTTGGCAGATTCATGGAGGCGGAGCTTGACCTGAATGACATCATCCAGGAGATGCACGTCATCGCCACTATTCCGGAGCTGTATCATCTGCTGGTGGAGCTGAACGCGGTTCATTCCCTGCTCGGCCTCCTCAGCCACGACAACACTGATATCCTGACCATCACGTGACTTTAGAGTAAAGCGGTAAACCACGAGCCTCGTGGAACAACAGCGATATAATAAGAAACACTAGTGCTCAATAAATAATTCTCGTTTGCACCAAGGATGATAACGATAAAGATATCGCTCTAAACATAAAAGAATAGCAGAGTTCACAGCACAGCTATAACGATAAACGGCAGAGAGGAACGATATCGTTGGAATCACTTTCAGAGCAATTTTTTTCCAGCTGATGAACGATTAAAAACATTGACAGCCAATCAGAATCCATCCTGCTGGAAAAGAGCATTTAAAGTGGCAGATGACAAAACTGCAGCGGACGCTTATAATAAACAGAATGGTATCATCCGCTGATGTGGATGTTAATATAGTTATCATTCTTGGTGCTAACCAGCCTTTAATACTACGTTTGGGTTACACTTTAATTTTAGGTGTCCTTGTTACAGTGTAATTATATATTTAAAGGTAGGGTAAGTGTTATTTCAAAACAGCTTTATTAGGAACACCATACTAATACTGTGTACTGTGACTACCTTTCGCCTTCAGAACTGCCTTAATTCTGCGTGGCATTGATTCAACAAGGTGCTGAATGCATTCTTTAGAAATTTTGCCCCATATTGATAGGATAGCATCTTGCAGTTGATGGAGATTTGTGGGATGCACATCCAGGGCACGAAGCTCCCGTTCCACCACATCCCAAAGATGCTCTATTGGGTTGAGATCTGGTGACTGTGGCGGCCATTTTAGTACAGTGAACTCATCGTCATGTTCAAGAAACCAATTTGAAATGATTCGAGCTTTGTGACATGGTGTATTATCCTGCTGGAAGTAGCCATCAGAGGATGGGTACATAGTGGTCATAAAGGGATGGACATGGTCAGAAACTATGCTTAGGTTGGCTTTGGCATTTAAACGATGCCCAATTGGCACTAAGGGGCCTAAAGTGTGCCAAGAAAACATCCCCACACCATTACACCACCACCACCACCAGCCTGCACAGTGGTAACAAGGCATGATGGATCCATGTTCTCATTCTGTTTACGCCAAATTCTGACTCTACCATCTGAATGTCTCAACAGAAATCGAGACTCATCAGACCAGGCAACATTTTTCCAGTCTTCAACTGTCCAATTTTGGTGAGCTCGTGCAAATTGTAGCCTTTTTATTTGTAGTGGAGATGAGTGGTACCCGATGGGGTCTTCTGCTGTTGTAGCCCATCCGCCTCAAGGTTGTGCGTGTTGTGGCTTCACAAATGCTTTGCTGCATACCTCGGTTGTAACAAGTGGTTATTTCAGTCAAAGTTGCTCTTCTATCGGCTTGAATCAGTCGGCCCATTCTCCTCTGACCTCTAGCATCAACAAGGCATTTTCGCCCACAGGACTGCCGCATACTGGATGTTTTTCCCTTTTCACACCATTCTTTGTAAAACCTAGAAATGGTTGTGTGTGAAAATCCCAATAACTGAGCAGATTGTGAAATACTCAGACCGGCCCGTCTGGCACCAACAACCATGCCACGCTCAAAATTGCTTAAATCACCTTTCTTTCCCATTCTGACATTCAGTTTGGAGTTCAGGAGAATGTCTTGACCAGGACCACACCCCTAAATGCATTGAAGCAACTGCCATGTGATTGGTTAGATAATTGCATTCATGATTGAACAGGTGGTCCTAATAATCCTTTAGGTAACTGTGTGTGTAATTTACTGTTATTACTATGGTAGGTTTGTGTAACAAGCAGTGGCGTAGGCAGAAAGTGGATGAAGGGTGGGCCTCTAATAGTGTGGGTGGGATGGAATAATTAGCATTACCCCTTAATTTGAAAGAAAAATCAGATTGAAACTTAGCAACACAGCTAAAAGTATGTTGGACCTTTTATTGTCTATTGTGTTTTATATAGTCTACTTCAACATCCCCCGTATGAGCTGCGTTTATGATGTTTTAGCGCAACACGTTGCTTTATTTTTGAAATTTCGCTAGTGCTACTAGTGTCGCAGAAACTAAATACTATAAGCACTAGCTCTGTGCGATCAAGTGTGAGCGGCTGCAATGTGAAAAAATTCAAAACAAAAATAAAGCAAGAGAGAGATCCAGCCCAAGTCCTGATAAATATATCACAAAGAGAAATCACAATGTCTGAGTCCTGTATCGACAACCTGCCATTGCTAATACAGTACATGTGGCTTTTTACCACTTGCTCACAAATATTGCATAGCCATGCCACGGCGGGCCAGACTAAAAACCTCCCATAGCTTACCTTGTCTGGCTGATATCTGTTCTAAGCAAGTCGGAGTTGGCTGTGTTTTGAATATTCATCATATTATGTTAGTTCACTTTCAAACAACAAATTTATTATGGCGTCCTGTCATCTTTGTTCAAGACGTGTTTCTTTCTTAAATGTGTCATAAATGGCAGTTTAGCCATTTTTTTTAATTACAAAAAAAGTCAGTGCTAGTTGGAATCTAATCCAGATAATGGCATGAAGAACGTAACATTACTATCGTGATGTAACTGAAGAGACTAATAAGCATATTTTTATTGATATTAGAATAGAATTCTAATGCATGACAAAATAAATCACATTTAAAATAATTATTGAAGAATTACGTTAGAAGATAGTATTATTAAAAAAAAAAAAGTATTCCCCTGGATATGACTGGATGGGCAAGCTGTCAATCTGGCTGGGCCTAAGCCATAGCTATGCTAGCGATAAAGAGGACACTGTAACATAAATTGTTACATACGTTTGTTAAATTTGTTGATACGCACTTTTAGGGATGCACAATGTATTAATAATGACCAATATTAGCTTTTTTGTTAAACCTTTATTCAATAGATTTGCATTTATGTATTTAGCAGAGGCTTTTATCCAAAAATTCATAACAGTCTGATTATTTAAACCATAAAAAAAAATCTGTAAACAACCGTAACTAGAAGAAACTGTTGTAACACAAAAAGTTTGTGGTCAGTAATAAAAAAAGAAAACATGTTTTGAGTCTCTTCTGATCACCAAGACTGCATTTATTTGATCAAAAATGTGAAAAATTATTACAATTTACAATGATCACAATAAAATGTGTTCTATGTGATATATGTTAAAATGTAATTTATTCCCGTTAATATTTTCAGCATTATTACTCCAGTCTTCAGTGTCACATGACCCTTCAGAAATCATTCTCATATGATGATTTGCTGCTCATAAACATTTATGATTATTGTCATGCTGATCATATTTTAGTGGTTGTTTTCATGATTCTTTGATGAATAGAAAGTTCAAAAGATCAGTATTAGTTTGAAATAGAAATATTTTGTAACATTATAAATGTCACTTTTGATCCATATTTGTTGAATTCAATTTATATAATTTCTTAAAAAAAAAAAAAAACTTCCTGACCCCTAAGTGTTTATATACTGTGTTATTGCACATTACAATTTCTATATTATGCATCCCTATTTAAAATATGCTCTTTTATGTTTAGCAGTTTTTCAGTATTACACATCCTTAACACGAATCACATATCAGCATCGCAGTGGTTGATCTTCTGCAGGAACTGACGGACATCGACACGCTTCACGAGAGCGAGGAGGGGGCGGAGGTGCTCATCGATGCACTGGTAAGAAAATATTTATTTAATCATCAGAGAAAAACATCATCAGTGTCGTTAGAGGAGATTATGGGCTGATTCACCAGCGTTAGCGGGTCACGGTCCAGCAGCGCAATGAGATTATCAAGAGAAAATGACATGAATTACTGTGTGCAACAAATTTAGTCTGGTATATTGGGCCTGACATTTGAAAGAGATGTGGAGAGAGACGCCGGTAATAGCCAGACTGTTGTTGTGCATGTGCAATCAGAAGGTTTGTGTCAGAGGGAGCAGAGGAAACAGGAAGAGCTCGGGAACAATCAGAGGTTGATTGAGCCGTGTGAGTCTGATTGCTGCCTAGTATTGGTGTTGTGCATTCAAGCAAACGTATTTACACGTCTGAATGACTGTTTATATGGCAGCTCCGCGAGTGGGCTACAAAATAGGACTTGAAAAACATAGTATATATACAGAAGTGTGCAAAAGTCTTAGGCATGTTAGTATTTGCAGGAAGGTTTACAGTTTACAGTTTAGGAAGGTTTACACGTTTTGCACGTTAGGAAGGTTTACACGTTAGGAATTTAGGAAGATTTACACTTTAGAAAGAATTAGACGTTAGGAGGGTTTACACGTTAGGAGGGTTTACACGTTAGGAAGGTTTACATGTTAGGAAGGTTTACGTTTGGAAGGTTTACACGTTAGGAAGGTTTACACGTTAGGAAGGTTTACACGTTAGGAAAGTTTACAATTTAGGAAGGTTTACAATTTAGGAGGGTTTACACGTTAGGAAGGTTTACACGTTTGGAAGGTTTACATGTTAGGAAAGTTTACACGTTAGGAGGGTTTGCACGTTAGGAAGGTTTACACGTTAGGAAGGTTTACATGTTAGGAAGGTTTACATGTAAGGAAGGTTTACACGTTAGAAAGGTTTACACTTTAGGAAGGTTTACACTTCAGGAGGGTTTACATGTTTTGCACGTTAGGAAGGTTTACACTTGAGGAAGGTTTACATGTCAGGAAGGTTTACACGTTAGGAAGGTTTACACGTTAGGAAGGTTTACACGTTAGGAAGGTTTACATTTTAGGAAGGTTTACATGTAAGGAAGTTTTACATGTTAGGAAGGTTTACATGTTAGGAAGGTTTACATGTTAGGAAGGTTTACACGTTAGGAAGGTTTACACGTTAGGAAATTTTACAATTTAGGAAGGTTTACAATTTAGGAGGGTTTACAGTTTAGGAAGGTTTACACGTTAGGAGGGTTTACACTTTAGGAAGGTTTACACTTTAGAAAGAGTTACACGTTAGGAGGGTTTACATGTCAGAAGGCGGTTTACACTTTAGGTAAGTTTACACCTTAGGAAGGTTTACACTTTAGGAAGGTTTACACGTTAGGAAAGTTTACAATTTAGGAAGGTTTACAATTTAGGAGGGTTTACAGTTTAGGAATGTTTACACGTTAGGAGGGTTTACACTTTAGAAAGAGTTACACAATAGGAGGGTTTACACGTTTGGAAGGTTTACACATTAGTAAAGTTTACAATTTAGGAAGGTTTACAGTTTAGGAGGGTTTACAGTTTAGGAAGGTTTACACGTTAGGAAAGTTTACCATTTAGGAGGGTTTACACGTTAGGAAGGTTTTCACCTTAGGAAGGTTTACACTTTAGGAAGGTTTACACGTTAGGAAAGTTTACAATTTAGGAAGGTTTACAATTTAGGAGGGTTTACACGTTAGGAAGGTTTACACGTTTGGAAGGTTTACACTTTAGGAAAGTTTACACGTTAGGAGGGTTTACACGTTTTGCACGTTAGGAAGGTTTACACTTGAGGAAGTTTTACATGTTAGGAAGGTTTACATGTTAGGAAGGTTTACACGTTAGGAAAGTTTACAATTTAGGAAGGTTTACAGTTTAGGAAGGTTTACACGTTTTGCATGTTAGGAAGGTTTACACTTGAGGAAGTTTTACATGCTAGAAAGTTTTACAATTTAGGAAGATTTACACATTAGGAAGATTTTCTCGTTAGGAATGTTTGCAATTTAGGAAGATTTACAATTTAGGAAGGTTCACACGTTAGGAAGAGTTACACGTTAGGAAGAGTTACACGTTAGGAGGGTTTACACGTTAGGAAGAGTTACACGTTTGGAGGGTTTACACGTTAGGAAGGTTCACACTTAAGAAAGGTTTACACTTTAGGAAGAGTTATACGTTAGGAGGGTTTACACGTTAGGAAGGTTTACAATTTAGGAAGATTTACATATTAGGAAGATTTTCTCGTTAGGAATGTTTGCAATTTAGGAAGATTTACAATTTAGGAAGGTTTACACGTTAGGAAGGTTTACGTGTCAGAAGACGTTTTACACTTTAGGTAAGTTTACACCTTAGAAAGGTTTACACATTAGAAAGGTTTGAACGGTAGGAAGATTTACACTTTAGGAAGCTTTACACGTTAGAAAGGTTTACACGTTAGGAAGGTTTACGTTAGAAAGGTTTACACGTTAGGAAGGTTTACACTTTAGGAGGGTTTACATGTTTTGCACGTTAGGAAGGTTTACACTTGATGAAGTTTTACATGTCAGAAAGGTTTACATGTGAGGAAGGTTTACACGTTAGGAAAGTTTACAATTTAGGAAGGTTTACAATTTAGGAGGGTTTACAGTTTAGGAATGTTTACACGTTAGGAGGGTTTACACTTTAGAAAGAGTTACACGTTAGGAGGGTTTACACGTTTGGAAGGTTTACACATTAGTAAAGTTTACAATTTAGGAAGGTTTACAGTTTAGGAGGGTTTACAGTTTAGGAAGGTTTACACGTTAGGAGGGTTTACACGTTAGGAAAGTTTACCATTTAGGAGGGTTTACACGTTAGGAAGGTTTACACGTTAGGAAAGTTTACACGTTAGGAGGGTTTACATGTTTTGCACATTAGGAAGGTTTACACTTGAGGAAGGTTTACACTTTAGGAAGGTTTACACGTTAGGAAAGTTTACAATTTAGGAAGGTTTACAATTTAGGAGGTTTTACAGTTTAGGAAGGTTTACACGTTTTGCATGTTAGGAAGGTTTACACTTGAGGAAGTTTTACATGCTAGAAAGGTTTACAATTTAGGAAGATTTACACATTAGGAAGATTTTCTCGTTAGGAAGGTTTACACGTTAGGAGGGTTTACACGTTAGGAAAGTTTACAATTTAGGAGGGTTTACACGTTAGAAAGGTTTACACGTTAGGAAGGTTTACACGTTAGGAAAGTTTACACGTTAGGAGGGTTTACACGTTTTGCACATTAGGAAGGTTTACACTTGAGGAAGTTTTACATGCTAGGAAGGTTTACATGTTAGGAAGGTTTACACGTTAGGAAAGTTTACAATTTAGGAAGGTTTACAATTTAGAAGGGTTTACAGTTTAGGAAGGTTTACACGTTAGAAAGGTTTACACGTTAGGAAGATTTACACTTTAGGAAGAGTTACACGTTAGGAGGGTTTACACTTTAGGAAGAGTTACACGTTAGGAGGGTTTACAGTTTAGGAAGGTTTACACGTTAGGAAGGTTTACAATTTAGGAAGATTTACACATTAGGAAGATTTTCTCGTTAGGAATGTTTACAATTTAGGAAGATTTACACTTTAGGAAGGTTTACACGTTAGGAAAGTTTACACGTTAGAAAGGTTTACGTTAGAAAGGTTTACACTTTAGGAAGGTTTACACGTTAGGAAAGTTTACACGTTAGGAAGAGTTACACGTTAGGAAGATTTATTATTTTTGAAGATTTACACTTTAGGAAGGGTTACACGTTTGAAAATTTTAAAATTTAGTAAGATTTGCACTTTAGGAAGGTTTACACTTTAGGGAAGTTTACATGTTAGGAAGATTTACTATTTTTGAAGATTTACACTTTAGGAAGGGTTACACGTTAGAAAATTTTACAATTTAAGAAGATTTGCGCTTTAGGAAGGTTTACACTTTAGGAAGGTTTACACTTTAGGAAGGTTTACACTTTAGGAAGGTTTACACGTTAGAAAAGTTTACACTTTAGGAAGAGTTACACGTTAGGAAGAGTTACACGTTAGGAAGATTTACTGTTTTTGAAGATTTACACTTTAGGAAGGTTTACACATTAGAACATTTTACAATTTAGGAAGATTTGCACTTTAGGAAGGTTTGCGCTTTAGCAAAGGTTTACACATTAGCTTTGCAGGAAGGTTTCTTCAAGCGTCTTTGAGACGTTGCCGCAGTTACAGTTTGGAAATGTAAATTGATATTTCATATTGATACACTGCTGCAAAATATAAATACTAACATGCCTAAGACTTATCATGAGAATGAGTTCGACGAAACAAGTGTATTATCTGCATCTGATATAGCATTCATTCTTCAGGTCGATGTCCATAATATCCATTATAAAAAAACAGTTTAAATATCCGCTGAGGAAAGCGATATCTTTGTCCCTTTAAAACATTTCCAAAGACAGCACTAAAAACACTTTCTTGTTCTGACTCACTCATAATGACAGTCTTTGTCGCCATCCAATGTTGTCAAAATGTAACTTTCATTGAAGTCCATATCACAATCACTAATGGACCCTTTCCCAATACCAAATACAGCATATCATTTATATAAAATAATATTTATTGAGCAACAATAGCAATTGTAAAAGACAAACACAAGCAAACAATTCAGTCAAACGTACAAAAGCAGCACTCTAGTACAGGACTCAAGTTAAATATAGCCTAAATATAAATTATGAAACTTAAATTTCCCTTTAACCCAAATCGATTTGCTCTGGAACAAGTATTAGATTCATAAGAGCAAAGATTGTTTGGTTTGAACATTGAAAACGTGCGAAATTTAGTTTTAAACCATGATTTGTGCAATTTATGTTCTTTATGTGTAAATAAATGCCTACATGGGTTTTTATTTGTTTGTTCAGTTGGAGGGTCAGGTCGTAGCTCTCATGGTGCAGAATATGGAGCGTTTGGACGAGACGGTGAAGGAGGAATCTGATGGAGTTTATAACACATTAGGTAAGACATACCAACCAACTTACCAGGGTTTTGTCTGTCCACTGGGAAATACAGACATGTTTACAAATTCCCAAACTATAAGACGCAACAACTAATTTCTGGATTTGCCAGGTTAGCTTTTGAAAAATATATTTTTAAGACACGTTGTAAAAAATTGAACTAGATACACAGTAATATATTTACAAATTTAGCCATTATATATAAAACATATAATAAATAAATATATTATAAACAAACATACATAAAAAATAAACCTTTTATGTATTATAAATATGTAATATAACTGTGTGTAGTATAAATGCATATAAAACATAAAATAATGAATGCTCAAGTGCTCTTTTAAAGCTGTTCTGCATGTTGGAAACACTGCGCCTGGCTTGCGTTTACAGGTTTGGTTGTGGAAAGATTGAGTTCAGCTGCAGAGAGAGATAAATGGTCTGACTGAACGGATTTAAACGGCACATTTCCTCCATGTCTTTCTCTTTCCCTGTCTTCCTCTGCCGTTCCAGTTCTTGTGTAATCTCTTTCCCTTCCTCGTGAGATTTTGCACCCTCTCTCGCTCTCCTCCTCCCACTCATCCGCTGTGAGATTTTTCTCCCATCATGCTTCTGATTGAGTTATCAGGTGTCTTCAGAGTCTTTTATAATACAGATGAGTCTGAAACTCCCTTGTGATGTGTCATATAGAGCTGCTCGCTCTGCTCGCTCTTTCCGTCTTTTTGTGTGTGTCCCAGGGTTGACAATGAGAGGTTTTTTTTGTTCTCCTGCTGGTCGCAGGCGGTCGTTCAGATTTTTACTTGCGCTGGTGACATTTCCTCAGGCCCTGAGGCGAAAGGATTATATATATCTCTATTTTTTTTTTGTTGCATTTTATAGCAATTTTAAGTCAGGTGCAAAGAATATTTCTATTAAAGCAACAGTTCACCTGAAAATGAAGCCTGTTCTCTTTTTCGTACTACAGCAGTTTATGGTGACCTGTCGTGATAAAAAAGGACAACGAAAGTACCATAAAAGTGTGATTCAGCTCAGTCTTTGTGTGAGGAACTCACCAAAAAACAAAATTTTTCTATATAATTTTGTCAAAGAAAATACATATGGAGAAACATTGACTATTATGATCATCAGTGTTTGAAATGCATGTTTAAATAAATACAAATATGTGGAATAAATGCCTATTTATTTTATACATGCACCATCAATAATGTATTAAAATGCTTATAACAATGCTTTTATTTACCTTAGTGAAATCTTATTGTAGAGATTTAACATTTCATATGAATCCAAACAGTTAAGCTTAAAGCGGTGATGAATTGAGAATCCAACTTTCCCTTGAGCCTTTGATATATCAAAGTTCATCATGATATAAGAATATTCTGTAAGTTTCAGAGCTGAAAACGGCCTTGTTAGTCAAAGAAAAGCTTTTATAGACACCAGGCCCAGAAAACGAGAGCTGGAATCCAATGACGTCATGGGAAGAAGAAGCACAACTCAACTGATGAATATGTATGTGTGCTTCTGAAGCCCCGCTCACAGAGTCGAGGAGCTGCAGGTTTACAGAGTAGTGATCATGGCCAGCACAGTAATATATTGCTCTGTGCCAGGTTGTGAAAGAGCACAGTCGCTGCATAAGCTTCCTTCGCATGCTACTATTAGGAATGAGTGGTTGAACTTTATTTTTAATGAAGTTCCAGCTCACGTGGGGAAGACATGTACGTGTGTTCGCTTCATTTCACTGCGTAATCGTTTGTAAACAAGTCTCAGGTGCTGGATTTGCAGACACAGTGTTGTGCCTTCTGTATTGGATTCGACAGGAATGGTGCAACAAACTTATGTGAGTAAAGCGTCTTTTTTATATGTAATGGTTGGCAGGCCGATGAATCTCAAATAGTGAAATAATATTCCTTTCTTGATCTGGGCGTGTGTGTGCGTGTGCGTGTGTGTGCGTGTGTGTGCGTGCGCGTGCGGTCCGTGCTTATTGACCGATCTGGAACAAACAACAAAAGCCATGTTGAGAAGAGGAAGAGTTGTTGTAGCACATTAGGGAGTCGCTCAAGCAGTCATCCGTATTTCATATTTATTCCAACACAGTACGAACACAAATGCAATAGCATGTCAAAAAGCAAGATGACAACATAAGTTATAACTGTAATTAAACTAAACTATGCCTGTTCTCTCTTCATGCAGCAGATACTCTCTGGCTCATGTTATAGATTATCATAACAGAAAATGCTAATCAATGACTTAAAGATAATTAACTCGTAAATTCATCAACTAACCGTTCAGAAATGTCCTGTCTCATTCCACATGTCGTCACTTCTTCTTGAGTCTCTCCATCATTGTCCGACTCTGGTTTGAACATAAAAGGCTGATCAGTTTCTGACATTTTCTGCTTGAGGTAATCGGAGATGCTAACATGAGCTCTTGAAGCTCCGCCCTCTACCTGAAAGGGGGCGGGGACCACCAGCTCATTTGCATTTAAAGGGACGCACACAAAAACTGAATTTTTTTGCTCACCCTCAAAAAGTGACAATTTTAACATGTTATAAAAATGATCTGTGGGGTATTTTGAGTTAAAAGTTCACATACACACTCTGGGGACATCAGAGACTTATTTTACATCTTGTAAAAGGGGCATTATAGGACTCTTTTAAACATTTGGGTCAGGTTTATGTGTGTTTTTGTTATTGTTTTAACCTCTTGAGGTACTAATGTTAGCGTCCTCTCAGCCTCGACAGCAAACATACTGCTGTTCTTCACTAATGCAGCATCTAGTCAACAAATTAATTAAATGATATGAAGACACGTATGGTATACATACCTCTAATTCCTCATCTGAAGTGTCCCACTCTGTGCAGCGCTCAGCCTCACGTGTCAAAACAAACTCCACGAGGCGTCAGTGGTAGTTTTTATTTCACCTCTAGAGGCCGTTCTCACTCACTTTTACGCACAATAGTATGCTTGTGTAAAAACTGATTTGACAATATGGCCCAAACCTCTTACACATCTGGTCATTCTCACTGTGGAGCCCTGGTCTCTGACAGGACCGGATGATTCTGCGCTCATGCATTCTTTGAGTTCATCTCATTCAACTCACTGCAGTTTCTTCATCAGTTATTATGGCAACTATGTCAAGCAGACTTTGCAAAAACTAGGTCATAATACAGCACACACGATTCACAAAAGTCTGTGTGTGCTTGACAAGCTTGGACTTACAGTAACAGCAGATCTCTCTGTCTGTTTGTGGCAGCTGTGATTGAGAACATGGCCGAGTTTCGTCCCGGTCTGTGCACGGAAGCGGCCCAGCAGGGTTTGATGCAGTGGCTGTTGAAGAGGATCAAGGTAAGACACCCATCCGTCACAAGTAACATCTCTCCTAATGGAACTTCATTCACTGATGGCTCTTTATGAACGTTAGTCTGCTCATAAGTAAAGTCTTTTAATGGAGTTTGATTGATTATTATTTTGGCTTAACAAAAATATACTATTATTGTGCAAACTTGGCTTGAGTTTTTCCTAAATCTCTAAGATGAGACCAAATGTTTCTACAGCTTTCACACTTCACATGATTTATTTATGCATTTATATACTGTTATTGTGCAAACATAGCTTGATTATATATATTTTCCCCCCCAAAATCATAGCATGAGACTACATTTTCCTAGAGCCTTTCAAACTTATTTATTTAATTATGCATGCATTTATTTATGCATTTACTTTTTGCATTTATATGCTTGTTTTTTTTTTTTAAATTCTCAAAAAGAGGCCAAATTTTCCTAGAGCTTTCAAACTTCACTTGGTTTATTTATTTATGCATTTATTTATTTTTGCTTTTGTTGATGCATTTAAGCATTTATTTATTAATTTAAGCATGAATTTACTTATGCATTTATTTGTTTAAGCTGGAATCTAATTATGCACTTATTTAGTCAGTCATTTAAAAAAATTTGCTTTTATTTTTGCAGTTATTGAATTAATTGTTTAAATATTTTTTTATATACTTGACTTGAATATTTTAAAAACCTCTAACATAAGACTAAATTTTTCTGAAGCTTACAAAACCACATCTGGTCAATTTAATTTGTGCGTGTATTTACTGTTATTGTGCAAACATGGCTTGAATTTTCCCAAAATTATTTAGTATTAATCATGCAGTAATCATGCAGTTATTTATTTATGCTTTTGTTGATGCATTTAAGCATTTATTAATGAATTTAAGCATTAATTTACTTATTTATGCACTTATTTATTTAGTCATTTGTTTAAGCATTTTTTCAGTTATTTATTTAATCAATTGTTCATGCCTTTATTTAATCATTTAAGCATGTATTTACAGATTTAGTAAATACATTTATTTACAATTGAATAATTTACATTGCTTTCTTATTTATTATCATAACTATGCATGAATACATGGTCAGCCACATTGAGCTGCTTTATTATTAGCATGTATTCATTTCTGGGTCATTTTGGGGTCACAGCTCACCGGTTGAGAAGCGATGCATTTGTCTTCCATTGAAAACTCAGAACACCCTAGCAACCACCTGCAACATCCTAGCAATGCCTTAGGCCCTTAGCAACCTTTCCTTTTTATTGCTTGTGTAAGCTCTGATGGTGAGATTTCTGAGCACTGAACATAACTGCAAAAATGTCATGTTGGACTACTCAACCAAACACAGCAGTATTTCAGTGTTTTAAAAGCACACTTTGGATATTATTTAGTGACGTGCATTAAACTTGGATAGACATCAAAAAAATGACACATGAGTCAAGCAAGAATATATATATATATCTCTCGCAGTGAACCGACAGCGTCAGCTGGTTTGAAGTTGGCTGCACTTTATGACGGGTTTTAACTCCATCATTTATTATTTTTGAGCTGGATTTGAGATTTTCACAAGAGCTGTAGGCCCGCTGCCACAATTCACAGTGTGTTTTTTATCCACGTGAGGCGAAATCCTCCTCAGATTTACCGCTGGCTGCCGGAATAAGAGCGTCATGCTGTTCGAGTCTTAATGCTCCCTGAAGACTTCCATGAATCCAGCGCACCAGCAATTACACTGACAATAGAGAAGACGACGCACAGATCGAATGGGACGCTGCTGCCAACGCCACTGAAAGCGTGTGTTTGTTGTGTTCCCAAACAGGCCAAGATGCCGTTTGATGCCAATAAGCTGTACTGCAGTGAAATACTGGCCATCCTGCTACAAAACAATGACAGTAAGTGAAAATAAGGGACGGAAAGCTTTGCTTGGGTTTATTAACCACTGCAGTGAATTAATAACAGAATGACAAACTGTTAAAGGCCTTTTCACATCAATGGCGACATTCATGGTATATTTTCAATATAAAATTAGTCAATTTATATGGACCTCCAACGACAAGTTTGCCTCATTCTTGATGTGAACAGGCCTTTAGCTTGACATTTTGTGACATTTCGTGTTGATATTAAAATGGTGATATATTTATATTTTATGTGCATCAGCGTTGCAATAAATCTTCATTTATAAATGCAACAAGGAGATTCGTGACTCTGTGAAAGAAGTGCTGATGTCTAGAGGGCAGAGTGGCTGATATATTGCTGTTTTTTTACTAATATTTACTCTAAACATATGCAGAAATATAACCCATAAGATTTTAAATTCAGTGAGGGTGCACAGTTATTGTTAATGTTGATCAAATACAGACTTTTGGGGTTGAATTTCTAGCAAAAGTAACTAATGTTGTGATATACACCGATCAGGCATAACATTATGACCACCTTCCTAATATTGTGTTGGTCCCCCTTTTGCTGCCAAAACAGCCCTGACCCGTCGATGCATGGTCTCCACTAGACCCCTGAAGGTGTGCTGTGGTATCTGGCACCAAGATGTTAGCAGCAGATTCTTTAAGTCCTGTAAGTTGTGAGGTGAGCCTCCATGGATTTGGACTTGTTTGTTCAGCACATCCCACAGATGCTCGATTGCATTGAGATCTGGGGAATTTAGAGGACAAGTCAACACCTCAAACTCGTTGTTGTGCTCCTCAAACCATTCCTGAAGCATTTGTGCTTTGTGCCAGGAGCATTATCCTGCTGAAAGAGCCACAGCCACAGGGAATACCGTTTCCATGAAAGGCTGTACATGGTCTGCAACAATGCTTAGGTAGATGGCACGTGTCAAAGTAACATCCACATGGATGGCAGGACCCAAGGTTTCTCAGCAGAACATTGCCCAAAGCATCACACTGCCTCCACCGGCTCGCCTTCTTCCCATAGTGCATCCTGGTGCCATGTGTTCCCCAGGGAAGAGACGCACACGCACCCGGCCATCCACGTGATGTAAAAGAAACAGGGGTTAGCATGGGCACCCTGACTGGTCAGCGGCTATGCCGCCCCATACGCAACAAACTGCGATGCACTGTGTATTCTGACACCTTTCTATCAGAATCAGCATTAACTTCTTGAGCAATTTGAGCTCCAGTAGCTTGTCTGTTTGATCGGACCACACAGGCCAGCCTTCGCTCCACACGTGCATCAATGAGCCTGAGCCGCCCATGACCCTGTGGCCGGTTCTCCACTGTTCCTTCCTTGGAGCACTTTTGGTAGATCCTGACCACTGCAGACTGGGAACACCCCACAAGAGCTGCAGTTTTGGAGATGCTCTGACCCAGTCGTCTAGCCATCACAATTTGGCCCTTGTCAAACTCGCTCAAATCCTTACGCTTGCCCATTTTTCCTGCTTCTAACACATCAACTTTCAGGACAAAATGTTCACTTGCTGCCTAATATATCTCACCCACTAACAGGAGCCATGATGAATAGATCATCAGTGTTATTCACTTCACCTGTCAGTGGTCATAATGTTATGCCTGATCGGTGTATACAGTACTGTAATATTACTAGGACTCTATGATTTATGTGATGCAGAAAACGTAGATGGAATCCAGTCGTATATTGGAATTTACGGTTTAACGGGAAATGTCACAGAATTTTGAATGAATAAATCAAAGGTGGAATAATAATTGGAATAAATTATGATAAAAAATATATTACAGTAAAATGCACTTCTCAAAGTACATAATTTTGTTGTGTGTGTGTGTGTGTGTGTGTGTGTGTGTGTGTACAGTGAGTTCAATACCTGAGTTTATCACATGCACATCTCTCTCTTTCTGTTCTAAGGTCTATTAGCACACTGAACTAACATTCATTATCTTTCTCTTTATGTCTGTCTCTCTCACTAATTTCTTCCTCTCTCTCTCTCTCTCTCTCTCTCTCTCTCTCTCTCTCTCTCTCTCTCTCTCTCTCTCTCTCTCTCTCTCTCTCTCTCTCTCTCTCTCTCTCTCAGAAACAAGGGAGCTGTTAGGAGAAATGGATGGCATTGATGTACTACTGCAGCAGCTTTCAGTAAGAGTCTCTCTCTCTGTCTCTGCCTCTCTCTGTAAATCATCTGCTGTCTGAAATCAGTCTCTTTAGAGCTCATCATGACCCAGAACATGCGGGCGGCTTCATTCGTTGTGCTCCGCGCTGCTGTTTTCTCGTTTAACAATCACTTTAAAATCCCTTTGATTACATTTTCATGTTGCACAACAGGACCAGGCAGCGTTTAATCGCTTATTTGCAAATAATTAAAATTTTATGTATTAAACTGAATAGAGGGTTTTTATTTTTGTTGTTCTTGTGGCCTGACCAAATAAGATTTCGAATTTTTGCGCAGTTATTGGTGATACTTAAATTTCATGCCAATTAAGCACAATGTGCTGATACAATTGTAAGAGTTATAAAAGGCTTAATTTTACGCATGCTTTATTTATTTATAAATTAGTTCAGGTTTCTTGAATGAAGTCCAATGTCTCTCACTCTCAAGTTCGATTTTTATTTTATTTTATTAATTTTTTTACATTTAGCTGGTAAGAGTATTTATACTGTTAGGGGTTGACAGTTTAAGACCCAAGACCAGAAGTGAAGAATGAAGACCAAGTGTAAGGAGTGCAATTAATTTGAGACATTTTTTATTGAAGATTAGTTTGCAGTTTCATCAGCAGAAGCCAGCTTCAAGTCTCACAAGGAGTTCGTAGGCGCGTTTCCTCTCTACCGGTCTCGTCATACCGTACATACAATTGTCCCAACAGTTATACTGTTTTCAAGGTTTAACCACGTCATTACTTCAAGGTGGATGATTCTGATTGGTGGCTCAGAGAAAATGCACAGTCGTGGTAAATTTCCACATATTGTCAGTTAATCAAATGTCACGTGTTGACGCTTTTACCCCAGAATTAGGCACGTATGATCTTCCAGGTCTGGAGCAGGCGCCAGCGCCAGTCCACCCATCTCTTAGGATGCCCATTGTGCACCACCTCAACACTGATCTGTAACACAGAATATTGCGC
>CM040933.1:4301798-4319298 GCA_023029165.1 Gobiocypris rarus
CAGCTGTTTTCTATATGAATATATAGAATATATCCTGTGATCAAAGCTGAATTTCCCTCATCATTACTCCAGTCTTCAGTGTCACATGATCCTTCAGAAATCATTTAATATGAGGATTTATCAATGTTTGAAACAGTTGTGCTGATTAATAGTTTTTTTTATAACCTGCCATACTTTTGTTTCAGGATTCATTGATGAATAAAAACTTAAAAAGAACAGGATTTATTCAAAATAGAAATCTAGAAAGGAAATTTAGTTATCAACATTGATAAATCCTCATATTAAATGATTTCTGAAGGATCATGTGACACTGAAGACTGGAGTAATGATGCTGAAAATACAGCTTTGATCACATGAATAAATAATATTTTAAAGTATACTAAAATAGAAAACCATTATTTTAAATTGTAGTAATATTTCACAATATTGCAGTATTTTTCTGTATTTTAGATCAAATAAATGCAGGCTTGGTGAGCAGAAGAGACTAAAAATAGTAACGTTTGACCGGTACTGTATGTGCAAAAATATATTTGCATATGTTCTGGCTTAGCTAATTTGTCCTCATCAGTTACTCTTTATCCTTGATAATGAAAACATTTGTGCACATTTTTTTTCTCAGTAAATTGGTTTCTTTGTTGCCTTAGGAAACAGTCACATTATGACGCGATCCTGCGAAATATGGTCGGTGTGAGATTACGCTGCCATCAGTCAGCTGTTATTGTCTTAATTCTTGACGTCCGTTCAGAGACAAAAGGTGCTTATGAAGACGCAGCTGCATTAAACTGATGAATTAATTATCAGCTTTGACGTCTGAGAGTTAGAGTAATTAAACAGCTAAGCTCTTACGGCCAATGAGAAACTTCAGACTGATCCCTGTAAACCCTTCTGAAATGATTCGACTCCATGACGGGGGACTGCATGCTCGCATTAGCATTCGTAATTAGCTGATTAGAAAACGCGCTTTCCATTTGCAAGCGGAGAAAAAAAAGATTTACCAAAGACAAATAATGTGTTCTGCCACATTGCATTGTGCATTAAGTCTTTTATTGACGGATAATGGTGTACAAGAAATAAGAAGAACAACAAAAAAGTTTCATTAAAACTTCTGAGCCGTTAATCACCGAACTAATTTACAGCGTCCTCCTTTTGTATGAGGAACTTAAACGGACCGGCGTCCGCAGGTAAACAATCCTGACAGGCACAAAGAAAAGAGCCGGCGTTAATCTGCCACAGCGTTTTCAGCTGGAGCGCAACCGCGGGAAAAGAAGCCTGGACGCTTTCTCTTCACAAGAGCTGAGAAACTTTACCACAGTAACTCTGGTAGAGTATTTAAGCTTCACCCTCTATGTATCTATCACTAACAAAGCCTAGCAACTAGCTTAGGACATGCTAGCAGTGTGGTAAAACGTGCTCGCAACATGCTAATTCATGCTAGCAGTGTGGTAAAACGTGCTTGCAACATGCTAATTCATGCTAACAGTGTGGTATAACGTGCTCGCAACATGCTAAACATGTTAACGAAATGCAAATTCATGCTAGCAAAATGTTAAATCATGTTAACAAACATGTTAATGCTAACAACATTTTAAAACATGTTAATTCATGATAACATGTTAAAACATGCTAGCAACACGTTAATTCATTTTAAAACATGTTAACAACATGTTAATTCATAGTAAAAAATGTCAAACCATGTTAAATCATGTTAAAACACGGTACCAACATGCTAAAACATGTTAACAACGTTAAAACATGTTAATAACATGTTAAATACTTATAAAACAATGTTAATTCAAAATGTTAATTTGTGCTAACAAAATGCAAGCAACATGTTAATTCATGATAAAACATGCTAGTAACATGTTTAACCATGTTTAAACATACTACCAACATGTTAAACAATTTTAAAACATACTAATTTATGTTAACATGTTAATTCATGCTAGCAACATGTTAATGCTTACAACATTTTAAAACATGTTAATTCATGATTACATGTTAAAACATGCTAGCAGTTAACAACATGTTAAATAGTTTTAAAACTTACTAATTTATGTTAACAAAATGTAAATTCATGGTAAAACATGTTAGCAAAATGTTAAATCATGTTAGCAAAAATGTTAATTAATGTTAACAACATGTTAAATCATGATAGCAATGTGTTAAAACATGCTAGCAACATGTTAATTCAGGCTAACATGTTATAACAGGTTACTAACATGTTAATTCATGTTAAAACATGTTAGTTATAAATGCCAAACCATGTAAAATCATGTTATAACACGGTACCAACATGTTAACAACGTTAAAACATGTTAACAACATGTTAAATACTTTTAAAACATAATGTTAATTCAAAATGTTAACAAAATGCTAATTCATGCTAACAAAATGCAAGCAACATGTTAATTAATGCTAACAACATGTTAAAACAGGCTAGCAACATGTTAATTCATGATAAAACAGGTTACCAACATGTTAATGCTAGTAAAATGCTAAACCATGTTAAAACATGCAACCAACATGTTAAACCATTTTGAAACATACTAATTTATGTTAACAACATGTTAATTCATGCTAACAATGTGTTCAAATATGTAAACAACATATTAAATCATGTTAAAACATTCATTTATGTCAACAAAATGTTAATTTATCATCATGTTAAAACATGTTAGCAACGTGCTAATTCATGCTCTTTTATTGACGGATAATGGTGTACAAGAAATAAGAAGAACAACAAAAAAGTTTCATTAAAACTTCTGAGCCGTTAATCACCGAACTAATTTACAGCGTCCTCCTTTTGTATGAGGAACTTAAACGGACCGGCGTCCGCAGGTAAACAATCCTGACAGGCACAAAGAAAAGAGCCGGCGTTAATCTGCCACAGCGTTTTCAGCTGGAGCGCAACCGCGGGAAAAGAAGCCTGGACGCTTTCTCTTCACAAGAGCTGCTTCGGCTGAATAATTACATTGTTGAGCTGAAAAGCGGAAGAATTAGGAAATTGTCAGGATGTGTTATCTAATGATGTGAAATAAGAGTCGTTGAACGCTGAACGTCTGTCTGTCGCAGTGAACTTTCAACTCAGCAGCCAATTTAAACTTCTTGAATACAGTTTGGCTGTGTGTGAGACTCAGGGAAAGCGCTTTCGATGAAGTAGCTGAAGATTTGGGCTTTTGTCCCGCTGCAGGGATGATGGTCACGGCAGCATCGCTACAGGGTCGGAAAGATGAACATCCTCGGGACACAACAGATTAAAGTTGAGACGCCCATCAGGGACTAAAAATTATGCATAATTCTGACCAGTGTTATTTTAGATACTATAATAATACTTTGAATTTTATATTTTACATTTTCATTTAAAAGTTTTTATAGTTTATTTCATAATTTATTTTATTTCAAACAGCTATGTTTTTTATGGTTTTAGTGGATTTTAGTATATATATACATGTGTGTGTGTGTGTACAATATATAATATACACCGATCAGGCATGGTGAAGTAACTAACACTGATGATCTCTTCATCACGGCTCCTGTTAGTGGGTGGGATATATTAGGCAGCAAGTGAACATTTTGTCCTCAAAGTTGATGTGTTAAAAGCAGGAAAAATGGCAAAGCGTAAGGATTTGAGTGAGTTTGACAAGGGCCAAATTGTGATGGCTAGACGACTGGGTCAGAGCATCTCCAAAACTGCAGCTCTTGTGGGGTGTTCCCGGTCTGCAGTGGTCAGGATCTATCAAAAGTGCTCCAAGGAAGGAACAGTGGAGAACCGGCCACAGGGTCATGGGCGGCTCAGGCTCATTGATGCACGTGTGGAGCGAAGGCTGGCCCGTGTGGTCGATCAAACAGGCGAGCTAAGAAGTTAATGCTGGTTCTGATAGAAAGGTGTCAGAAAACCTTGGGTCCTGCCATCCATGTGGATGTTACTTTGACACGTACCACCTACCTAAGCATTGTTGAGACCATGTACAGCCTTTCATGGAAACGGTATTCCCTGGTGGCTGTGGCTCTTTCAGCAGGATAATGCTCCTGCCACAAAGCACAAATGGTTCAGGAATGGTTTGAGGAGCACAACAACGAGTTTGAGGTGTTGACTTGGGGTCTAAATTCCCCAGATCTCAATGCAATCGAGCATCTGTCGGAGCCCAAAATTTGAACAGTGTATCCATTAATTATAAAAGTGCTTCAGGGGGTTAATAGCGGCCTTCTGAAGTGAATCGATGCGTTTTTGTATGAAAAATATCCATATTTAAAAAATATTATTGAAAAACGCACACAGAAAGTATAACGCCTCTTACAGTTCAAAATGCTTGTGCTATGTCGGACATCATCATAGTGCTTCTCATTTACTTTGAATGGGTTCCGTTGCGTCGCTTCATTCGCGTTGCAAGCGCCAGAAATGGAAGATTTCTCAACTTTTCAATCGCCAATGCAAGCGTCATCCAATTAGATCGCCCTTTGCAAATACCCTAGAGCAGTGTTTCCCAACCTGGGTGCCGTCTGATGAGAGCAAGGGTGCCGTGGAAAAGTCCTTCAAAAATATATGTATATATTTTTTATGATAAAATGTGAATAAAACAATTAATATATTTTGAATGAATCTAATGTCTGAAATAACATATCTAATGGATGACATCCACGTCTGTATTAGGGTGAAACAGTTCTCGGTTCGCATTAAGTTTCGAAAACGAAAATAGGGAATCGATTTTAACCAAATATGTACACTATTATTTTTAAACGAATTAAACAAAATAAAAAAAGTTATTAACAGGTATTATTTATATGTTGATTTATGTTCTTAAAACTTACATGAGGTTATATTGTGACGATTGCTGTGTGCATGGAAAGAATGAGCAGTATTACGCCATTTCCTCCAGAATAAAGAGAGCGCCTTTCTGAATATCCCGTTAATATCTGAAGCTCATTCCGCTCAGCACTGCGTGCTCAACCCGAAATGCCCTTTGTGACGTGCTGGATCAAATATAGGTCTGTCTGAATTAAATGGCTATAGGGCCGCCCCAACTAAAGCTTTTTTCTAGTGGCTGTTAAGCCGTTGTTCACGCAGTCCCAGCGCCTCCATGTCATTGTATGCTCTATTTTCGTATTAATTATTAAATCAATGCAATTAGTCGATAAAACAATTGATTAAAATTAAGATACAATTTATATAAAACGAAATTCACTTTAAATAAATGCTTTAAGTGGTCAAAATAATTTCCGACCCCCATATTTCCATTCGTGTCAATTTCCATAAAGGTAGGCTAAATTGAATTTAAAAATAACATTATTAGCCTATAGTTAATATTTTTAATTAATTAAATATATTTATATTTAACATATAAAACTTAATATGAGTTTCAATGTCTACAACAAGTATAGTAGACTACAGTACAGATAAAGTTCCTGTCAGAGTGGGATTTGAGCGGACGCTGTTTTACCGGTGAGCGGTTCACGAGTGGAGCTCCGCACATGCTCTGCTGAGGTAGGCAGGGGGTTTTAAGTTAATTTGATTTCCTGTCGCTGTGCAGGCTCTTATTGTAGGCTATAGGACTGTGTAAATGCTCAATAACCCTTTTATTTAAAGTTTTTATGTAGTCAATTGCATTACGATTGCAAGAAGAATCAACCATGTCAAAAATGCGATGTGCAGTCAAATGTCCCGTTGTGTGTGTGTGTGTGTGTGCTGTTATGGCATTCCACTCTACTTAATGTTTTTTTTCTTCCAGAATGTTGCACTCCTGTTTGTCATTGTGCTTGAAACTTCACGCCAATAAATCATCAGAAAAGAGCGCAAAGCGCCCGCTTTACTTTCATCCTAATGCCCGTTAGTTGTCCGGTTTGCAATAATATCTGTCTGCAGAGCCGCCGTTTTACCCCAGCAGCAGTTTCACCAGCGCATGCGCAGTTTCACTACAGTACTTTTGCCCGTGCTATCACATTTAATTTATAAATCTTGCCGACTGTTCTGTCCCTAAAACTATCTAACGGTTATTGTTGCTCCTGCTGGTTGCACAATCTAATAGGTAGCATTTTCCGCTGTTGAATTGTGCTACCTACTGTTTAAATGGCAGGTAGCAAAATCTGACAAAGTAGGACAAATCGACAAAACACCATAACATGCACAACATAAAACTCTCACGACGAAATGCGCATGTGCGGGCAAAACTGCCGTGGGGTAAAACTGTAGTTGGGGTAAAACCGTGGATCTGCGGCTCTGCAGTCAGACCCTTCTCGTGGTTTGGGGTATATTTAGCGTTGAAAATTAAAACGTCATTTAAAATCGATTTTAGAATCGATCCAATGAACACTTATGTCTCAAAAGTTGAACAGGAAATTTTTACAAAAGTGACAGCCCTAGTTCGCATGGTTCGGCACGCACTTGCACCGCGGTTCATCTCACATCTGATGACACATCTATATAATATGGGTTGTAACTTGAAAATAACACTTTATAAATGATTCTGTCGATGGATACTCGTGCTGGCTCCTTGGTGATACATTACAAAAGTGATATTAAAAGAAAAAGGTGGGCAAAACGTTTCTCGCCGTCATCACCCAGGTGCCGTGCCAGAAGACGTGAATGAGAACTCGCGCGCTGTGAGAAGATTTGTCTCTGTGCACTTATCCGATAGCGCACACGTCTCACAGCACGCAAATATTGAGTTATCTTTCAAATCACAGCATTTGAACCGAAAAACTCACACAAAGAATGTCAACTCAACATGTCCATCTTGATGAGTAACCTTATCCTTGCAGACATAGTCTCTGAACTGTATATATTCGAGAAATACAGCGCATATCCGTACATTAGGTCTTAAAGGGGCAGTAGCCTTCACTGCAGTCTGCTTAATATCAACACAAGACAAGGATACCAATCACTGCTCTTGATTGAATAGCTTTTGTAAGTATAATAGGATTAATCTTTAATTTATACAGTCAAATATGCAATGTTATTTTACATTTGATCAATTTCTGTACCTGAAAACTAATGTTAGACCTGAAAAACCTGGAAGCATTGTTTATTTTATTAGTATCTTTGCTCGATGATAGTTATTTGTGCTGCTGCTTGTATTTTAATTAGTTGTTCTTATTATTTTCTTTATTTTTATTTGACAGTAGTCTTTTTTCCCTGAACATAGCAAATACCGAACCATACCGTGATACAAACCGAACTGTGAGCAATCTGTACCGTTACACCCCTAGCATAACGTATGTGAGGGGGTGCCACAAAAGTGAGAGAATTTTCAAAGGGTGCCATGACTGAAAAAAGGTTGGGAAACACTGCCCTAGAGCAGACGCTAGCCAATCGCGTTCATGCCACCCTAGAGCAGACGTGTGATTGGCTGCGGTCGCATCAGCGGCAAGCTTCAGCCACGCCCTCCGTTAAGCTTGAACGCCGAAGCCCCATGTGAATGCAGCGTTACGCTTTTTAAAAATATGTATATGTATAGTTTTTAATAATTGTCATTTAAGTTTTAGTTGTTTTAGTACAATTTAGCCTGGCTGGCCATACTCAATTCTAGTCCATTGGGCTTTGATTATGGGGCGTGTTTCAACCGAACCAGGAAAGACCTCAATTGGATAGACCCACAACCAATCAGAGCAGCGGGCGGCGTGGCGTTAGTTATCAAATGTCAGCAGAACTCAACTGCACTGTTGCCAAGTCTGTGTGTTTCTCCATGGGTTAAAGCGACCCCCAATTATGTGATTATATAAACCCAGGAATGCGTTTTTTAGCTGGCAACCTTGCCAAAATAACATATTTTGCCAACCAAACGCCATTGTTTTCCGGAGAACCCCCCCCGGAAAGTGATTGTTTTGGGCTGTAGTTTTGAGTAGCAACTGTGCGACATTACAAAAAAAGTGGCAACCCTGTCTGCTGCGCTGGATTAAGTAACGTTAAAAGAAAAGATGAGTGTAAGCGATCTTTGCCAGTGTTGTAATAAAAGAATTTAAGGATACACAGAGTACTTCCCAACACAATCATCGTTTCTGAGAGAAATAGTGACGGTGAATGCATATACGAACAAGTTCTCCGTTTAGGATAAGAGCAAATTCAACCCAAGCGCCTTTGATGACGTGGATGATTACGTTACTGTTGATCATCTGTCCATCATCGTCTAAAGCCCGCCCTGATGATTTCATTGGTCCGAACAGTTTCTGTTCAGGCATAATTACTCCTCTATGGGTCAAGTCCAGACCGAACTGCCCGAGCAAATAATGTTGTGGGCGGGGCTAAATTCGGCTGGCATCCAGGCTAAGTACAATTAGTTAAACAGTGAAAATGAGATGTTGCCTTGGCAACTAGCTGAAATAAATTAAAATTGTATGACTATATGTTACATAACTAAACTGATTTTTATGTTTTTTGTTTTACTGGATTATTCAGAAATTTTACTATTATAGTTTTTAGTAATATTTTATAATTTTAGGGTTAGTATTTTAATAATGTTTATTTCAGTTTTAGTTATTTTAGTACATTGATTTAAACTAAATGAAAATTAGAAATGTTGCCTTGGCAACTAGCTGAAATAAAATAAGTTTAAAAAAATGTATTTCACATTTTCTTTTTATGGTTTTAGTTTGAGTTATAGCGTGACTCTGATTTCTTCATCTAAAAGCGAGTGGAGTGTCTCTCGTTCTGTCGGGCTGATTATTTATTAGTCTTTATTGGGTCATTTTAGACGTGATTACTCGAGGGGATTGTGGTTACAGAGGATGATGATTCTTCA
This sequence comes from Gobiocypris rarus, assembly GCA_023029165.1. Lineage (NCBI taxonomy): Eukaryota > Metazoa > Chordata > Actinopteri > Cypriniformes > Gobionidae > Gobiocypris > Gobiocypris rarus. Next base: position 4,310,531 of record CM040933.1, read on the forward strand.
GAGAGATGTAAGACAACGTTTGAGACAAACCCATTTGCTTTGACGTCTCAGTGGCCACGCAAAAGTGGCCAAATGTGAACCGAACAAATGGCGGAGGGGAGAAGCAGCAGTTCATTTATTTCTAATGATTGTCTTTTCAACTGCTTTTTAATCTCTGCCGGACACATAATAATTGCGGGAAGTGCTGGAATTGCTGTGCTAAATTGGATCAAAAGCGTTGGTGTAATTGCGCTGATCTCCAGAGCTCTGCTAATTCTCCCATTTGAAATGAAACTTGGAATCGGATCATTGTTCTGCCGTTCTCGAAGGTTTCTCTAATGGATTCATTATTGAAAATTAGCTGTTCTTTTGCTGCAGATTCGCATGTTGATAATGTGATAATCCGCTTTGTTTGGAGGGATTTTCCTGAGCTGTAACAAAACACCTTTGTCTTCTCTCTGCAGAAAGAGCGCACACAGAGCGTGCAAATGTAAAAGAGCAATTTTGAAAGCCTAGGTAAGATTTGAAAGGGATTTTATTTGGGGCTCAAATTCACCCTCATGTTGTTGCAAGCCTGCATGACTTTCTTTTGTCTGTCGTCAAGCTCCAAAAATTACATCAAAAACAAAGCACAGAGTTTCACGTCTCCTGAATTCATATATTTCACTTGACATTTCAGTTTTCCCTTCTTGCCGCTGCTCTCGAATCAAAAATGGTGTCATTGACCTCAGTGACATTTGGTTGCACAGCAGAGCCAGTGTTTAATGTTAATGGGGCCGTTTTCGAATCCGTTTCAGCTTTGGCAGGGGGTAATATCACAGAATAAAGATGTTACATTTCAGTCTGTTCCTCACACAAAGCACATGTATGACTTCCAAAGGGTTGGAATATTTTATTGGGGAAAAAATAATATAATTTTTATGTAAGATGTGATTAATTGTGGTTAATTGATTTGATCTATACATTTGGAAATATATATATATATATTGTGTATGATTAATAAAAACACACATCTTAATTATACACATTTTTATAAATTATTAAATAAATATGAAAAAATCATATATATATATATATATATATATATATATATATATATATATATATATAAATATAAATAAAGTATTAATCATTTTTTTAAATACATTTTTCAAAATTATTTTAAATTAAATTTGATCAATTAATGAATTTATTATATTGTGTATAGTTAATAAAAATATAGTTATTAATTAGATACATTTTTATAAATTAATACATTTATAAAAGTTTTTCTAGTATTATTATTAGTATATATACATCATATTTTTAAACAAAATATATAAAAAAATATTAATTAGTTATATTTTAAAAAAAAATTTCAGAATGATTTTATTTATTTTTATTAATTAATGAATTTATATTGTCTATAATTAATAAAAACAAATTTTTATTAATTATATACATTGTTATAAATTATTACATTTATTAAAGTAATTTCTATTATATATATATATACATCAGATTTTTTAATAAAATATATAATATTAATTACTTATATTTTAAATAAAATTGTAAATTAAATATTACATTGTTGTAATAAAAACACATATATTTATTAATTATACACATTTTTATAAATTATTAAATTTATTAAAGTATTTTAACTATCACATTTAATTAAATATATATCAATCATTTGTTTTAAAATAAAATGTTCACAATTATTTTAAATGTATTTGTATTAATTAGTGAATTTATTATAGTGTGTATAATTAATAAAAACATAATTATTAATTATATATATTGTTATAAATTATTAAATTTATAAAAGTATTTTCTATTATTATTATTATATATACATCATGTTTAAATAAAATATATAAATAATTTATTAATTAGTTACATTTTAAATACATTTTTCTAAATTTGTGTTTATTTGTAAATTAAAAATTACATTGTGTAAACATAAAAACACACATATATTTATTAACTATACACATTTTTATAAGTGATTACATTTATAAAAGTATTATCAATTGTATATATGTATATGAATAATTAATTAATTATATTTTAATACATCTTGTTTATTAATTAATTATTTATTATACTCTTGTTTGGTGCCTTATTACAAATCCTAGAACATCATTTTACAGTGTACACTGTCAGAAAAAAAGGTACATTGCTGTCACTGGGGCGATACCCTAAGTTACAAAACCGAAAAGGTATTAATATGTACCTTTAAGGTATTAATATGTACCTTTAAGGTATTAATATGTACCTTTAAGGTATTAATATGTACCTTTAAGGTATTAATATGTACCTTTAAGGTACTAATAGGCACTCTTAAAGTACTGATATGTACAATTTAGGGGTGAGTAAGGTACAAAGATGTACCTTTTCACTTTTGTACCTTAGGGTACCGCCCCAGTGACAGCACTGTACCTTTTTTTCTGAGAGTGTATTGATTTTTAATTATAATAATTCTGATGTCTTTCATATTACATATCACATTATATTACAAACTAAAAATGGTCAGATGACACTTTTCTTTGTATTTTCATGTGTCCCTCTGTTAGCAACTGCTATCAGACATCTCCATTGGTCATTTGTGTTTGTCCCATGTATAGTAGAGTAGAGTAGAGTAGCGCCCCCTACTGGCCGTCCTGCCAGCCAATGGCCTTCCTCCCTGTTGCCAGGACGACCTGGAGTGATGTAGTTGGGTAGCCGAGTCTTCTTTCCTGTGTGTAATGATGACAAAAGCTTTCCCGAGGCAGAGCTGTGAGATAACGCACTTATCTCAGACCTCTCTGCTCTCCTCCGCTCCCTGTGGCTGTATTCCTCGCCCCAGACAGTTTATTCCACCGCTAATAACGTTCCCTTCTTTCTCCCCCTTCGCTCCCGGTGGCCGCGAGTCGCCTTGAAGACCCGCGACGTCCCGGTGCTGACCGAGCGCTTCCTCTCGCGTGTGTTGATTAATGCGTCTCCTTCGTTTACCCGTGGGATTAGGATGCATGTGTTGGTTAAGAGATGACGTTTATCTCATTTGTATTCAGCGGCGGTGAAAGCCAAGGCCAAATTAAATCGTTTTATCAAGGCCGTCTGATTATAGGATTTGTGAGTGTTGGTGTTTAAATATTGATTTTTTTAACCTGATGAAGAACTCTTATGTGTCGTTTTAGAAGACCTTAAATGTTTTTGGGACAGTATTAACCCGTTAATCTGAGAAAAATCTGCCATAATAAACCATAAATATAATTGTGATATGATTTATTATTCCCTGCCACATCTGTTAACATACTCAACTCATATTTTCGCTTGTAATTCTTTGTTTATTTGCATAGTCATTGTTGGTTTGTTTTATCTTTCGCTTTTGTTCGTTCTCCTTTTGTTTGTTTGTTTGTTCTTTTTGTTTGCTAGTTTTATCTTTCACTTTTGTTTTTCTCCTTTTGTTTGTTTGCTCGTTTTATCTTTTGCTTTTGTTTGCTATCCTTTTGTTTGTTTGTTCTTTTTGTTCGCTAGTTTTGTCTTTTGCTTTTGTTTTTTCTCCTTTTGTTTGTTTGTTTGGTTTGTTCTTTTTGTTTGCTAGTTTTATCTTTCGCTTTTGTTCGTTCTCCTTTTGTTTGTTTGTTTGTTCTTTTTGTTTGCTAGTTTTATCTTTCGCTTTTGTTGCTCTCCTTTTGTTAGTTTGTTTTGTTAGTTCATTTTCGTTTGCTCATTGTTTTATTCTTTGTTTTGCAGTGAAAGAACTAACAAACAACAAATTAAAAAAGAAATGTTGATTAATTTTTTTCCTTCTTTTTTTTGTCATTTTAGGTTGCTGGTTTTTCTTTTTTCTTTTAAAACTAACATGTTACAAAATAATTAATAAATTATGACAGAATTATCATCTTTGAGTGAATGATCCCTTTAGCATTTTCTTTCTTTTAAAGTGCCCGAAGGACTCATTCTTACTGCAATCTCAGCATGTTTCTTCTTTGGCCGGAAACAAGCCATCAGATCAGATGTGCGGTTGCGTCTGATGTCTTGTTGCTTGTCGCTTCGCTCAGCTCTAATGCTTCTTCATTAGTGTTTTTATAGGTGACAGCAGCGTGCAAAGACTTTCATGCACTTCACTCCACGTTCATTAAAGCTTTTAGTGCAGCCTCGCGGTTTCCATTTGCAGCAGTTTTCCAAGGCAGTCACAGACTCGCTTGCCAATTTCTCTGCAATTTCTCCTTTTTATGTCTAAGTAAATTACAACTTTTGACTCTGTGTTGATGCTGCCTATAAAGTGGATAAAAAAAAGCAGGAAGACAAAAATGCTTGTATATTTTTATAAATGATGCACAATATATCGGCCACCATATGTTCATTTTTAATGTTATTATTATCAGTTTGATAAGAAAATGTGTCCTATATAATTAAAGCAGTTGCATCATTTTGTGCCTATATAAGTTATATACACCAATCAGGCATAACATTATGACCAGGTGAATAACACTGATGATCTCTTCATCACGGCTCCTGTTAGTGGGTGGGATATATTAGGCAGCAAATGAACATTTTCTCCTCAAAGTTGATGTGTTAGAAGCAGGAAAAATGGGCAAGCGTAAGGATTTGAGCGAGTTTGACAAGGGCCAAATTGTGATGGCTGGACGACTGGGTCAGAGCATCTCCAAAACTGCGAGCAGAAGAGACTTAATTTAAAGTCACATAAAGAGACGCAATGCCAGCGCGTCTGATTTTTATATCCAGGTTTGTTCTCTGGTTTCTTGATTCAGCTTTACTGTGTTTTCTTCTGATCATGAGCTGGAATCGCTCTGACAGCTATAAGAGAAAGTTTGAGACGTACTTCTCAAACTGCAGGAGAATTTGTGTGAACCAAGGACGTTGAGTTTCATGTTCTCGGTATAGAAAAGCACATTGGACGTCACCTCCCACTCGCTGCTCTGTGTTTTCACTTGATTTAGCGTGATGTGTGTTAGATAAGGACTCTAAAGCCTTGTTTTTCTTCTCCCAGAGCACGTGTGTTCCATCATCGCCTCCATGCTGAGGAACCTCAAAGGCCAGCAGAGAAGTCGTCTCCTCAGCAAGTTCACAGAGAACGACTGCGAGAAGGTAAAAATAAGACAGCTGATGCTACGGCTTTATTATCTTCTGCTTCTAAAAATGGCAGAGTGACGACAAAAGAGCGCTCGAGGCAGACGGGTTTAATGCGACCGTAAAGAGAATACACAACCTGCTGTGGTGCTTTGACACGATCAGCTTAGTCACATTCATTTAGAAACCAAACATAACGGCTGTACCGTCAGTTAAATATATTCGTTGGCATAAACTAAAAATAAACAACATCATTTAATAATCTTTGCTAATTTTAACATTTACTAATACATTTAGATCAAAAGTTGTATCTGTTAACATATAGTTAATGCACTGTGAACTAATATGAACATTTTAATTGACTAACATTAATAAATGTTTTAAAAATGCATTGTTCTTTGTTAGTTCATGTAGGGGTTTTCAAACTTTATAATCCCCAAATAGGATGAATCTTTTATGAGTCAAGTGAACTTTATTTATATAGCGCTTTTAACAATGCAGATTGTTTCAAAGCAGCTTCACAGTGTTAAACAGAAAAATAATGCAGCAGAATATATTTCGATTATCATACAGTGACAATGTGGGCTTTAGATCAGTAATTTGGTCTATATGGTTAATTTAGTTTAATAATTAGATTTATTTTGAAATTTATTTGAAAAATTGAGTGTCCCCAACTGAGCAAGCCAAGCCAGGCGAACAAAACCCCATCAGGAGACCTAATGGAGAAAAATAAACCTTGGGAGAAACCAGGCTCAGTCGGGGTGCCAGTTCTCCTCTGGCCAATTAACAAACAGAGTATGATTATTATTATTCTGGCAATTTTAAAGGTCAGAGGTCATAATAGATCTGAATATTCGAAAGATCCGAGGCAACACGCTGGAGACTGGTTTATTGAGGATGATGTATCGATTAAATAATTATTAAAAATAAATAATTTGAAATATCGGAGTCATTACGCCAGAGACAGGTTTTTATTGAGGATGCCGTATTGATGAAACAATTACTAAAGTGTAATATTCGACAGATCGGCGGCAACACGCTGGAGATGTGTTGTTTTGAGGATGACATATCGATTTAAAGAATTATTAACTAGGACTATTCCAACAATCGGAGTCATCCCGGCGGAGACAGGTTTATTGAGGATGCCGTGTCGATGAGGCAGCTTAAGGGGGAGTCTAAATCAGTCATTCCCAAACTGTGGTCCGTGAGGGTACTGCAGATGGTACGTGGAAAGGCAAAATAAAATAAAATATTTGTTTTACCTTCATTTTACCAGGAAATTCCATAAAAATAAAAAGTAAAAATAATATGTAGACCTATATTGATATAACATTTGTATTAAATTGTCAAGTTATTGTGCGATTACTAAAATAGGCTAGTGGCGCTCGGCCGTGACGTTCAAGTATATAAATCGTTGGATAGCAACAGGTTCTCTGAAGAGAAAAGAGACAAGAGGCAGAAGTTACAAAAAATGAAGATATTGACAGTGAGTCGGATGCATTTATGAGCCAGATTCATCATTAAAAAAATGAAGAAAAGGAGGGTGAAGAGAAAATACTGCAGCTATTTAGCATTAGGTTTCAGCTACACACGGCCCGAAGGCAGCGCTTGAGTAAATAAATAAATTAAATATGTGGCAGCCGTTGTGTGCAGTAAACTTTCTTTTAACAAGCCTGTTGTACTGATGTGATGACTAGTTATAGTTTTAGTGCTAGTTAGCCTATTTAGAGGTGCAGATTAATTCAGGTAGGACTGTGTGTAGACATATTTTATTATGTGTGTTATGAGGTGGTCCATAAATTTTTTGATTACAAATAGTGGTCCACACACACACAAAAAGTTTGAAAACCCCTGGTCTAAATGACACACGGTCTCTGCAGACACTTCAGGGTCATGTGTTGGTCACATCTGGGTGCAGGTCCACCGTCTGATCTGGATACGGCCTGGATCCGGCTGACTGCAGTAGACCTCGGGATAAAACAGAGAGACTAACATTAGCGTAGATGCCATTCTTCTGCTGATGTAACGAGTACATCAGGTGTTATGGGAAGTGTTCCTGGTTCCGGCTGACCTAGATAATGCAGCCTAATAATCATTTAATTGAAAAAGTGTTTTATGTGTATGCCATAGAAAAGAGATGTGTTTTTAGTCTAGATTTAAACTGACGGAGTGTGTCTCCTTCCCGAACAATGCTAGGAAGACTGTTTCAGAGTTTAGGTGCTAAATAGGAAAAGGATCGACCACCTGCAGTTGATTTTGATATTCTAGGTATTATCAGCTGGTCAGAGTTTAGAGACCGCAGTAGACGTGATGGAGTATAATGTGTTAAGAGTTAATGAGGGACTCCCTCCTAATATCCATCTCTATAGACCCCTTAAAAGTTTGTAAACATTGCAACGTTTCATGGTGGGCGGGGCTTAGCTGGAGGCAGGGGCGCCGCTAGCAATTTTGGGCCCTATGAAAGAATATGAACCGTACCCTACCGTACCAAACATACAGGCCTATAGTGATCCAAAATCATTGTCAGCAATTTAATTATATGTATATCTGTGTTAAATAGCAAATTACCTGCTTCTCATCTCCATCACCTTCTCCTTCCTGACCTCTATATTCCCCTTCCCAAAGCTAAGCACTGGTTGATACACTGTCGCTCTTTAAAACTTCTATCGTAACTCAGGTGTTTAGTTTAGCTACACATCTCATCTTGCACTTCATGACCGTTGACTGAAGCGTCGCGCTGGAATTCACATTCAATTTAGGGAGGTAATTTTGCAGAAATAAGACGTCATTTTCTTTTTATTTGTTGCTCTGGTAGATTATACATTTTTAATTTATATTACATTACTGCTAGTACTGTTACTACTAATAAAACCAATCTTTGGGGCCCCCCAAAAGTGCATGGGCCCTTAGAATCGCCCCCTTAGCGGCACCCCTGGCTGGAGGCAAAAAAGGCGCTGGACGCAATGTTGACAAGTGCGTTTTTGGAGGGATTTTTTTAAACATGGATGCAGAAGAAGGTTCGTAACTGTCCGAATATGTACAGTCACTGACTCTGTGGGACCGTGACAGCTGTTTTTGTAAATTAGCTAAGGCTGGTGTAGTTCTTGTATCTTGTTCTCATTAATTTAACCAGGCTTTGGATATTTCCAAGACAACATGAATTACTTTCGGGTGGTTTGGGGAATTTTGTGAAGGCTTATTGTCTAATGTAACCTATCGCTGGGCTAACTAGGATTAGCAATGTGGATTATCTTAAGAGAACATACAGCGATATGTGCCATCCTTTGAATGTTTGTTTAACATTTAAGCTAGCTAACGTTAGTGCGCTTAAGGTTGATGACTTTTCACCTATAAAACAGAAACTTGCTGATTTGTTTTAGATAAAACCAACACACCAGTAGGATATGCATAGATTATTTTGCTTGATATGAAGTGTGCGCTGCAAACACGAGCGTTATTTACAATCGTCTCCGTCCAGTCTTTACGCCGTATTGCATTCAACCACGTTGTCTTCTTGATTTCTGTGAAGGAACGTCTGCCGGGATCCGGTAAAACTTTAGTTTTAACCCAAAAGTGCTGTTCCTTCTATTCTGCCAGCCAAAAACACAACAAGACGATGTTGTAAAGTCAAAACCTCAAACTTTTAGCGCGCCCGCCATGAGTTCTTCCTTATGTTTTGCCTCCAGCTAGAGCGGTGACGTAGGCGATTAAGGGGTCTATATTTTTAT
>CM040933.1:4961798-4971798 GCA_023029165.1 Gobiocypris rarus
TTAACAAAAAACACACTGCTTTGCTTTTGTGTCAGTGAAACACCACCACACAATGCAAACACTTAACGTTTAGTCAATCATTAGTCTCCTGATTATGCTATTATATTCTGGCTAATTATCTGTGAAGATTAATTTCACCCTCTTGAGCTGCTTAAAAATGGAATGTGTTCATTTCACAGGAATATGAAGGTTCTGATTTGAATGTCTAACTGAGCTGTCGTCTGCCTCCAGAATGACTCGCTGTGAGGGTTTGGCCGTTTGTGAGGAGCGCTCCGGACTGTCCGTCCAGTCTCACGCGATGCTGAGCATGTAAAGAACCCGACCGAGGTAAGGAGAGACTTTTATTAAAATGGTTCTCAACTGGTTTTTAGCTCAGGTTGCATTTAAAAAGGTTTGCGATTTGTATTCATAAATTTAAACATTTTCAGTTGGTTTTTAAATTTATGAATGCGAATCACATAAACTAAATCGTCCACTCCCTTGATCAATGACGATTTATACAAAATGTTTTATTAAGCTCTAGTTTTTTTTACTCATCTAAAATTCTAATATTATTCAATTCAATTGAAACTCATGAATCTTAAACAAAAGGCTTAAATGTGTTGAGTGCACGGAAAAAAAGAAATGTAGTATTTTTGAAATTGTGAATTTGTGGTTTAAATTAATTCGAATTATTTAAATTAATTAAAATTAATTGTTTATTATATTCATATTTACAATATTAATAAAAATACTATTTATTATAAAAACATTATATATTATAATTTTATAGAATTTTACTACAATTGAAATTCATAAATATAAAAATAGGTTTTAAAATGTTTTGAGTGCAGGGGGAAAAAAAGCAATGTAGTTCTATTAAAATTTCTTTGTTGTACGAATTTTTTATTGGAATTTTAAAAATAGAAAAAAATTATTGCCAATTAATTAAAATATATGGTTAAAATAATGTTATATAATATTCATAATACTTAATTTATTATAAAACAAACTGTATTATTTGTAGTTTAAATGTATTGAAAATATTATTTAATTAAAATAAATCATTGTTTTTTTGTATATATACAGTATATATATATAATAAAATAAAATAAATGATTGTTAATTAAAATAAATTGTTTAAAATTTAGTTTATCTATATATATTTATATAACTATATGTAAGTTTAAGTATCCATGTTTTTATTGTTATTTGTATTTAGTTATTTGCATTTTGCATAATTCCCCCCCGCAGTCTGTGACGCATCCGAACAGAGCTGCAGCCCGTGTTGGGTTACGACGCACCGGTTGAGAACCGCCGTGTTCTTGCATGTTGCGATGACTGCGCTTGCTGAAAAGCCTTTGAACACAAGCATTGTGCCTTTGCTGTTTTTTATTGTTCGCTTTCCCTGCGCAGTGGCCTTGGTTGTGCTGATTTGCTGCATTTCTAATGTACTTCAGAATGGGAAGATCAAGTTTGTGCTCTCGCAGTCTTGTTCAATCAATAATGAAACGAGGTCTTTTCAGAATCGTCTAGCGCCCTGTCAGACTTGTCTTTTTGCTCAAATCTTGACTGGAAATGGCGAATCAGTGATGGTTTATGCATGCATTAGATTTTGAGCCTCCGAATTCTCCTAGAGGAAAGGCAGTCTTTGTTGTCGAAAAGATAAATGACTCCCTATCGGAGCGCTGGTGGACTATAAACGAATTCATCTGTACAATGTCCCCTAACCGCAACAGTGTGCACGTAGGCAACATAGTCAACAAAAGCCAATTTGATTTAACCTTCATGACATGCTCATTTTTTCTAGGTGATCCTATAGCGTTCTTGAGATTGAACGAGTGGCCCCTGGGGGCCGGTCTTGTATATGAAGAGTCAAACATGGAGATTTGTGTGCAGATTGATGGGCTGTCTGCCAATTGTTCATCAGCTGGCTGTACGCGCCACTTGCTCTAGCGCAGATTTATGATGTCATAATGCCGATGAGTGACCTCCACTGAGGCAAAACCACTGCTGCATTTTCATCACTTTGATGGGAGCGGCATCTTTCGCTTTGCCAATAACTTTTAGACGGACGATCCATCCTAAACTAGAACTTCACAGGATGTGTGTTGAATTGTGTGGTCGTATAGTGAAACAACTATAAGTAAGCTATTCTTAGGTTGGCAACCTTACAGATTCATTCGTTGTAAACGTTGTTCTGTTCGAGTGATCGGACATGTAAGGTCAAAGTTGTTTAATGGTTTTGGGGTGATGTTACTTACTGAAAACAACATATAGATACACACACACACACACACACACACACACAACTTTTCAAGCCTGTCTTGTTGTAGTTTATATTACACAACAATACCATGATACACTTATCAGGCATAACATTATGACCACTTACAGGTGAAGTAAACAAAAATGATTATCTCTTCATCACGGCTCCTGTTAGTGGGTGGGATATATTAGGCAGCAAGTGAACATTTTGTCCTCAAAGTTGATGTGTTAGAAGCAGGAAAAATGGGCAAGCGTAAGGATTTGAGCGAGTTTGACAAGGGGCAAATTGTGATGGCTAGACGACTGGGTCAGAGCATCTCCAAAACTGCAGCTCTTGTGGGGTGTTCCCGGTCTACAGTGGTCAGGATCTATCAAAAGTGCTCCAAGGAAGGAACAGTGGAGAACCGGCCACAGGGTCAGTGATGCACGTGGGGAGCGAAGGCTGGCCCGTGTGGTCGCAGTGCATGGAGCCGTAGACCAGTCAGGGTGCCCATGCTGACCCCTGTCCACCGCCGAAATCACCAACAGTGGCACGTGAGCATCAGAACTGGACCACGGAGCAATGGAAGAAGGTGGCCTGGTCTGATGAATCACGTTTTCTTTTACATCACGTGGATGGCCGGGTGCATGTGCGTTGCTTACCTGGGGAACACATGTCCCCAGGATGCACAATGGGAGAAAGGCAAGCCGGCGGAGGCAGTGTGATGCTTTGGGCAATGTTCTTCTGGGAAACCTTGGATCCTGCCATCCATGTGGATGTTACTTTGACACGTACCACCTACCTAAGCATTGTTGCAGACCATGTTCCCCCTTTCATGGAAACGGTATTCCCTGGTGGCTCTGGCCTAATGTAATGTCTGATCGGTCCAGCTCCAAAACAGTTACATTTTACACAAGCTCTCTTAAAGATCCTTCCTTATGAATTGAAAGATTGCTCTGCATCACGTACTTGAGAACACAGTTTTCGGTCATTAAAAGCTATAGGCTATCTCATTGAACTCTGACATCCTGCTACAAAGTCAATGAAATGATAATCTGGCTATCGGTGAGTGACGGGTGTTTGGATTAATGAAAGCCTTTAGGTTCAGCGGCCGGAGGAAGACGTGATGACCTGAACTGAAGATGCTTCATCTGATGAGTCATTTCTCACAATAGTGTCACACTCTCTTCTAGCAGTTCTGGAGGAGGAGCTTCTGTCTGACGCTGTCAGATATTTATTCCATTCGTGTAACTCAAGACTGCGTTTGTTCAGGTCAGTTTTGATCAAATGATGAAAAAGATATCATAGCATTTGTTAGTCAACATGTAAGCGTCCCTAATGTAAAATGCATCTTAAGTTCTAAACACAGCTGCCCAGCTAACGGGACGTTTTCAGAACTTTTAGCAACATTCTCACAAGGTTCTTCTCTCAAAGTTATGAACGTTCTTTCAAAGTTATCTAGTATGAACTCTTTCCCGCCATTGACAGAGTTTTCTATCTTTCTGTGTTTTACTGTTATATGGTAGGGGGCGTTATTACGAGTAACGAGAATCTCTGGATCAAGATGCAGGTGAAGAAGAAGCATAAAAGCGATAAAAGCATTGCTTATGCACATTGTATTCTTTGGCAAAAAACATGATTTTCTCAGCTTTTTGCTCAAAACGTTGCTTTTTTATGAAACTTATGTGCCCCAGGCGCCTTGCATTTTAACCGCCTGCTGTACCTCACGTTTTTAAAAGAGCGCTCTGAGCACATGAAGTTGAAAAAAAAAAAATCAACTCTGAGCGGAAAAGCGCCCGACTTCCCCATTGTCCTATCAAATGAATGGAGAGGCGGGCCTTCCGTTGGGTCGACCATTACCTTGATTTTACAGGACAGCTGATTTGGGGGTTGCCTAGACACGTAAAAAAACAAACAGCACAGTGCTATTTTCTAAATTAAAAAACGTCAACCAAAAATGCCGGTGTGCCTCAGGTTCGAAAATGCTTTCTGTGTGATTGGGGCTAGAATAAGGCTAGAATAAATCTGGTGTTTTTGTTTAAAAGCCTCTGTTCTTTCTTTAAAACATTGTATGTTCAGATATTCATAAAACTAAATATCTGGGTGTCATAAAAATGTTGTGAAAATGATCAAAAACTTCTGTTTAAATGCTGGCGGGGAAAGAGGTAATAATGTTCTCAAAACATAGAACATTTTCTTGAAATATTTTAGTTGGATGTTCATCTAACGTTTTTTAAATGTTGTACTTGTAACTTTTGAATGTTCTCTGAATGTTCTCAAAATGATCAAATGGAACGTTCCATTTTTTATAAAATGTGGACATTTTAAACGTTCAGAGAACATTCAAAAACATTTTTAATATATTAATTGGAATGTAGACAAATATTTTTATAAAATATCTAACATGTTTTTTTTATCTTGGTGCTAGCTTAAGCTGGATTTTCCAGTAAGTTTTTCTTTTAAAAATGTATATGATAAATCAACAAAATCAGAGTGATCTTCATGAAGCATTAAACAGTTTAATAACCCATCATGCCTGAACACACTCACAGCAGAGACGCATTAACGTCAGTGACAGTTTAAAAGCAAGGAAAAGATACAGGAGATCACAGCAGCCGTGCTCTGAATTCACACACTTTTATTAGAAATGTTTTGTCACTTTTTGTGGTTGTCAGATTTTTAAATAATTAATTTTGTATGTACTGAACATTGAAACTGTAATCTTTGTGGTTCTTACAAAAGAGTGTCAAACTATGTTTATATAACTGTCATTGTTTTAGTGATTGAATAGATTTGTAGCTTGTTGCTATGCAGTTACTAGGGTGTTGTCAGTGTTTATGCACATTATTATGCAGTTGCTAAGATGTTTTTAGTGGGTTGCTATGCAGTTGTTAGGGTGTTCTGGATGTTTTTAGTGGGTTGCTATGCAGTTGCTAGGGTGTTTTTAGTGTGTTGCTATGCCATTGCTAGGGTGTTATGAGTGTTTATGCACATTATTATGCAGTTGCTAAGATGTTTTTAGTGGGTTGCTAGGGTGTTTTTAGTGTGTTGCTATGCCATTGCTAGGGTGTTATGAGTGTTTATGCACATTATTATGCAGTTGCTAAGATGTTTTTAGTGGGTTGCTATGCAGTTGCTAGGGTGTTTTTAGTGTGTTGCTATGCCATTGCTAGGGTGTTATGAGTGTTTATGCACATTATTATGCGGTTGCTAAGATGTTTTTAGTGGGTTGCTATGCAGTTGCTAGGGTGTTTTTAGTGTGTTGCTATGCCATTGCTAGGGTGTTATGAGTGTTTATGCACATTTATGCGGTTGCTAAGATGTTGTTAGTGGGTTGCTATGCAGTTGATAGGGTGTTCTTGGTGTTTTTAATTTGTTGCTATGCAGTTACTAGGGCGTTATGAGTGTTTATTCATATTAATATGTGGTTGCAAAGATGTTCATCTATATACAGTTGCTTGAGTGTTCTGGGTGTTTTTAGTGTGTTGCTATGCAGTTTCTAGGGCGTTATGAGTGTTTTTATTCATTATTATGCAGTTGCTAAGATGTTTTTAGTGGGTTGCTATGCAGTTGTTAGGGTGTTCTGGATGTTTTTAGTGGGTTGCTATGCAGTTGCTAGGGTGTTTTTAGTGTGTTGCTATGCCATTGCTAGGGTGTTATGAGTGTTTATGCACATTATTATGCAGTTGCTAAGATGTTTTTAGTGGGTTGCTATGCAGTTGTTAGGGTGTTCTGGGTGTTTTTAGTGTGTTGCTATGCAGTTTCTAGGGCGTTATGAGTGTTTTTATTCATTATTATGCAGTTGCTAAGATGTTTTTAGTGGGTTGCTATGCAGTTGTTAGGGTGTTCTGGATGTTTTTAGTGGGTTGCTATGCAGTTGCTAGGGTGTTTTTAGTGTGTTGCTATGCCATTGCTAGGGTGTTATGAGTGTTTATGCACATCATGCAGTTGCTAAGATGTTTTTAGTGGGTTGCTATGCAGTTTCTAGGTGTTTTAGTGTGTTGCTATGCCATTGCTAGGGTGTTATGAGTGTTTATGCACATTTATGCGGTTGCTAAGATGTTTTTAGTGGGTTGCTATGCAGTTGCTAGGGTGTTTTTAGTGTGTTGCTATGCCATTGCTAGGGTGTTATGAGTGTTTATGCACATTTATGCGGTTGCTAAGATGTTGTTAGTGGGTTGCTATGCAGTTGCGTGGGTGTTCTGGGTGCTTTTAGTGTGTTGCTATACAGTTGCTAGGGTGTTATGAGTGTTCATTCATATTAATATGTGGTTGCAAAGATGTTCATCTATATACAGTTGCTTGAGTGTTCTGGGTGCTTTTAGTGTGTTGCTATGCAGTTTCTAGGCGTTATGAGTGTTTTTATTCATTATTCATGCAGTTGCTAAGATGTTTTTAGTGGGTTGCTATGCAGTTGTTAGGGTGTTCTGGATGTTTTTAGTGGGTTGCTATGCAGTTGCTAGGGTGTTTTTAGTGTGTTGCTATGCCATTGCTAGGGTGTTATGAGTGTTTATGCACATTAATATGTGGTTGTTATGTTCATCTATATACAGTTGCTTGGGTTTTCTGTGTGCTTTTAATGTGTTGCTATGCAGTTGCTAGGGTGTTATGAGTGTTCATTCATATTAATATGAGGTTGCTATGTTCATCTATATACAGTTGCGTGGGTGTTCTGGAGTGCGTTTAATGTGTTGCTATGCAGTTGCTAGGGTGTTAAGAGTGTTCATTCATATTTATATGTTGTTGCTAAGATGTTCATCTCTATGCAGTTGCTTGAGTGTTCTGGGTGCTTTTAGTGTGTTGCTATACAGTTGCTAGGGTGTTATGAGTGTTCATTCATATTAATATGTGGTTGGCATGTTCATCTATATACAGTTGCTTGGGTGTTCTGTGTGTTTTTAATGTGTTGATATGCAGTTGCTAGGCCGTTATGAGTGTTCATTCATATTAATATGTGGTTGCTATGTTCATCTATATACAGTTGCTTGGGTGTTCTGTGTGTTTTTAATGTGTTGCATGCAGTTGCTAGGGTGTTATGAGTGTTCATTCATATTAATATGTGGTTGCTATGTTCATCTATATACAGTTGCTAGGGTGTTCTGTGTGCTTTTAATGTGTTGATATGCAGTTGCTAGGGCGTTATGAGTGTTCATTCATATTAATATGTGGTTGCTATGTTCATCTATATACAGTTGCTTGGGTGTTCTGTGTGTTTTTAATGTGTTGCTATGCAGTTGCTAGGGTGTTATGAGTGTTCATTCATATTAATATGTGGTTGCTATGTTCATCTATATACAGTTGCTTGAGTGTTCTGTGTGCTTTTAATGTGTTGCTATACAGTTGCTAGGGTGTTATGAGTGTTCATTCATATTAATATGTGGTTGCTATGTTCATCTATATACAGTTGCTTGAGTGTTCTGGGTGCTTTTAATGTGTTGCTATGCAGTTGCTAGGGTGTTATGAGTGTTCATTCATATTAATATGAGGTTGCTATGTTCATCTATATACAGTTGCGTGGGTGTTCTGGGTGCTTTTAATGTGTTGCTATGCAGTTGCTAGGGTGTTATGAGTGTTCATTCATATTAATTTGTGGTTGCTATGTTCATCTATATACAGTTGCGTGGGTGTTCTGGGTGCTTTTAATGTGTTGCTATGCAGTTGCTAGGGTGTTAAGAGTGTTCATTCATATTTATATGTTGTTGCTAAGATGTTCATCTCTATGCAGTTGCTTGAGTGTTCTGGGTGCTTTTAGTGTGTTGCTATACAGTTGCTAGGGTGTTATGAGTGTTCATTCATATTAATATGTGGTTGCTAAGATTTTCATCTCTATACAGTTGCTTGAGTGTTCTGGGTGTTTTTAGTCTGTTGCTATGCAGTTGCTTGGGTGTTCTGGGTGTTTTTAGTGTGTTGCTATGCAGTTGCTAGGGCGTTATGAGTGTTCATTCATATTTATATGTGGTTGCTAAGATGTTCATCTATATACAGTTGCTTGGGTGTTCTGGGTGTTTTTAGTGTGTTGCTATGCAGTTGCTAGGGTGTTCTGGGTGTTTTTAGTGTGTTGCTATGCAGTTGCTAGGGCGTTATGAGTGTTCATTCATATTTATATGTGGTTGCTAAGATGTTCATCTATATACAGTTGCTTGGGTGTTCTGGGTGTTTTTAGTCTGTTGCTATGCAGTTGCTAGGGTGTTCTGGGTGTTTTTAGTGTGTTGCTATGCAGTTGCTAGGGCGTTATGAGTGTTCATTCATATTAATATGTGGTTGCTAAGATGTTCATCTCTATACAGTTGCTTGAGTGTTCTGGGTGCTTTTAATGTGTTGCTATACAGTTGCTAGGGTGTTATGAGTGTTCATTCATATTTATATGTGGTTGCTAAGATATTCATCTATATACAGTTGCTTGGGTGTTCTGGGTGTTTTTAGTCTGTTGCTATGCAGCTATTAGAGTGTTTATGCACATTTTTATGTGGTTGCTAAGAAGATGTTGTCTCTACAGTTGCTAGGATGTTACGTGTGTTTTTAGTGTGTTGCTATGCTGTTTCTAGGGTGTTATGAGTGCTGAGTGCATATGCATATTGTGCGTCTGATCACTTAGTGAAGTAGGAGCACAACTCAACAACACATCTGATTTGAGGAATCATTCATGTCTCTAGTGCCAGTGGTGTGGGATGGGTAATGCCTTAGCCCAGCATCACTTATCTCTGTATCCAGCCATGTCTCAATGTTGGACAGAAACAGTGTGACTGGTATTATAGGATGTGATTGTGAGTGTGGATGTCCTCTGTGCTTCATCCTCGGGCTAAATGATTCAGCAACTTCACATAAGAATGACAAAGATTAACAGCGCATGCTTGCGTTCAGTAGAATCACACACATTAGCGCTTTGACTGTGTTTGAATTAGTGATGTCCGGTTCGCGAGCGAATCGTTCTTTTGAACCAGTTCTTTTTAGTGAACCGGTCGAACCAGTTCACCAAATCGGACTGAATCGCTCAAACAGTTCGCAGCACTAATCCACAAATTTATAAAGTCACTCACTTTTTGACCTGTCTGACTGTCCCTCTGACTTGAAATAAACCAGCATGCCAGAGTTGTTCAGTTACTCCAACAATACACTGACTTAACCTACTGTAAGAGAGAGAACTGATGATGAGCAGATTGAGCACGTCAGCGAGCAGAAGCTGATGATACTGAGCATGCGTGCAGCGCTGAAACGAACGCACACGGCCTGTCACAGTTCTCGTTCTCGAGTCAAGAATCGGTTTCAACCGGTTGCAACGGTTATCGGATCACCAGTACACTGAACCGAGAACTGTTTATTTCGGACATGTCCGACTGGAGAACCGAGCTGATACTGACTGAGCATGCGTAATTTTTCAAGAGAGAAGCAGCGTTAAGTTTTGTTGCGTATCGGGATGTGTTAGGGATCATAATAATTTATGAAATAGGCTACTAGGCCTACAGTAATTATAGTTAATGATGACACATTCACAAATTGGGTTTGTATTAAATAAAAAAGTGCACTTACACACACTGTATGTGTACATAGATCAAACTCTGTTCAGAAATTGTTGTACAAATATATTTTTCTATATGAATGTTTTCTAAAAAGCATTACAGTAAAATGTGCAGTTGTGCTTGTTACTTAATTATTTTTAAACATTGGAAACAAGCATTAGTTTGTACAACTACCAAACTAAACATTTGTTTCATAAAGCCATGTTATTTTCAGGATCAGTGTATTTAATTTCTAAACAAGGTGATATAAATATAA
>CM040933.1:4976798-5001798 GCA_023029165.1 Gobiocypris rarus
CTAAGTACTGTCAGGTTAGCATTCATCTATTATTCATATACACTCAATACAGCAGCAAAGGCACCATAATAGACCCTCTGCCATTCATATCAAAATATTAAGCACCGAAACATAATAAGAAACATTATTATAAATAATTGCCCACTAATAATAATGACTTCTTTGTGCAGTATGTGTACTGTTTAGGAAACATGTGAGGACATAAATGGCAAAAATATATATTTGTAAAAGACTACAGCTTAAAAATAATGCTTTCTATTTTCCCTCAATATTCAGCAGTGACAGTATGGAGATGCAAATGAGGGTTGTGATTGGAGGAGTTGAGTCACATGACCTGAATCATTTTTTTGTTTGTTTTTTGCTTCTTTACTGAACATTATGTGATTGTTCCATTATTTTAATGGAACTTGCTTTCAGGCATCTTCATAAGAAATCCCACCAGCACAGCTGTGTGTGTGTGTGTGTGTGTGTGTGTGTGTGTGTGTGTGTGTGTGTGTGTGTGTGTGTGTGTGTGTGTGTGTGTGTGTGTGTGTGTGTGTGTGTGTGTGTGTGTGTGTGTGTGTGTGTGTGTGTGTGTGTGTGTGTGTGTGCGTGTGTGTGCACTGTGCAGATATTGAGGTCAGAATGAGGCAGAGAATCAATATCCAGATGTGATGTACAATAGCGCATGTGTTTACTGGCTGCTTCAGCGGTCCGCTTGATGTAACGCTGATCCCATCCTCCTTATATATATATATATATATACCAACGTGTGTGTGTGTGTGTGTGTGTGTGTGTGTGTGTGTGTGTCTACCATCCAGCTCTAGTCACATTGATTTATTGCACAGCTTTGTGCAGGTGGAGATGGATGTGCTCAATGATATGTAACCAAGACATGAATAATGTTCATGCATGATGTAAACTCATTGACATCACTTGGCTGTAGTTGCATGTTGTCTGTTCAGCTGTCCACTGCCAAATAGACTGACCGTGGGAAACCTTCACTTCCTGTAACCTTGCCTCCTCAGTTCTGACTGGACAAGAGCACTGTTATTTTTGTAAAGTGTAATATTTCATGCATTGTTAAGCCTTAAGCTTAGATATCTGAAGAATGTGACTATTCAATGCCACACGATTGATTATGTTTGACATTAATCAGCCACTGCATGCGAATCCTTGAAGTCCTTTAGCTTTAGACGCATGCTATGTGTTCAAGCGTGGTCATTTCATACACTTTAAGTGAAGCCGTTTTATTTCTTTTTTTTTCTTTTTTTCATAAATACTCAACAGAATATGCCACAATGAACTATTAACACACTCATTCATGTATACATTTAAGAAATATTTGCAAGTTTATACTGTTTATATAATTATTTAATTTATATTATATATAAATATAAACATTTTATATATATAAATGTCTGCTGGGCAATCGATTAATTGCGATTAATCACATGCAAAATAAAAGTGTGTGTTTAATATGTATATATGAATACACAAACATGCATGTATATTTTTAAGAAAAAAATTATATTTATATATAAAATATGTATATTTATGTATAATATAAATTATATACAAAATATACATGCAAATATTTATTAAATGTATACATGAAGAAGTGTGTATTTATATATACATAATAATTATACACAGTACACACACACACTCACCTAAAGGATTATTAGGAACACCATACTAATACTGTGTTTGACCCCCTTTCGCCTTCAGAACTGCCTTAATTCTACGTGGCATTGATTCAACAAGGTGCTGAAAGCATTCTTTAGAAATGTTGGCCCATATTGATAGGATAGCATCTTGCAGTTGATGGAGATTTGTGGGATGCACATCCAGGGCACGAAGCTCCCGTTCCACCACATCCCAAAGATGCTCTATTGGGTTGAGATCTGGTGACTGTGGGGGCCATTTTAGTACAGTGACCTCATTGTCATGTTCAAGAAACCAATTTGAAATGATTTGAGCTTTATGACATGGTGCATTATCCTGCTGGAAGTAGCCATCAGAGGATGGGTACATGGTGGTCATAAAGGGATGGACATGGTCAGAAACAATGCTGAGGTAGACCGTGGCAATTAAACGATGCCCAATTGGCACTAAGGGGCCTAAAGTGTGTCAAGAAAACACCCCCACACCATTACACCACCACCACCAGCCTGCACAGTGGTAACAAGGCAAGATGGATCCATGTTCTCATTCTGTTTACGCCAAATTCTGACTCTACCATCTGAATGTCTCAACAGAAATAGAGACTCATCAGACCAGGCAACATTTTTCCAGTCTTCAACTGTCCAATTTTGGTGAGCTCGTGCAAATTGTAGCCTCTTTTTCCTATTTGTAGTGGAGATAAGTGGTACCCGGTGGGGTCTTCTGCTGTTGTAGCCCATCCGCCTCAAGGTTGTGCGTGTTGTGGCTTCACAAATGCTTTGCTGCATACCTCGGGTTGTAACGAGTGGTTATTTCAGTCAAAGTTGCTCTTCTATCAGCTTGAATCAGTCGGCCCATTCTCCTCTGACCTCTAGCATCAACAAGGCATTTTCACCCACAGGTCTGCCACATACTGGATGTTTTTCCCTTTTCCCTCCATTCTTTGTAAACCCTAGAAATGCTTGTGCGTGAAAATCCCAGTAACTGAGCAGATTGTGAAATACTCAGACCGGCCCGTCTGGCACCAACAACCATGCCACGCACAAAAATGCTTGAAGGTCCCGTTCTTCGCGTGTTTTCGAAGCTTTGATTGTGTTTATAGTGTGCAATATAACATGTGTTCATGTTCTGTGTGTAAAAAAACACAGTATTTTTCACACAATTTACTTATCTCTATACCGCTGTTTTCACTGACGAAAAAACAGCCTGATGATTTCCTTGTTCTATGAAGTCCCTCCTTCAGAAATACTTAACGAGTTCTGATTGGGCCAGCGCTTCCCGTGTTGTGATTCGCCAGCAGCTTAGCGCACGTTGCCCGGAAAGGTCCCGCCTCTTACCATAACGGGGAGATACGCGCGTTCTATGTTATTGCAAAAATGTCTATATTGCCTTATCAATTTGAGCCGGAATCAGACCCGGAGAATATCGGATCGATTACAACCTGCTCAGGAAAGACTTTTGCAGGATGTTTCACAATGGTAAGCTGTCTATTCAGTAGTTGTCATGCTTTTATATTTGGCTGTTACAAATTTTATGCGTGGCTGCAGCTGAACGAGCATGTGGTTAAACAGTAAACAACAGATATAATAAACAAATCATTTAATCTCGCTTGGCATTGAACTTTGAGCTTTATTGCTCAACTTTGTTGCTCTTACAGCAACATCACACACTAACTAAAGTTTGACAGATGGAATCGCGAAGAACGGGACCTTTAAATCACCTTTCTTTCCCATTCTGACATTCAGTTTGGAGTTCAGGAGATTGTCTTGATTAGGACCACACCCCTAAATGCATTGAAGCAACTGCCATGTGATTGGTTGATTAGATAATTGCATTAATGAGAAATTGAACAGGTGTTCCTAATAATCCTTTAGGTGAGTGTATATATCATGTAAACACAAACTTTTGTCACGATCGATCGATTTGACAGCACTAAATTATTATAATAATTATATATATATATATATATATATATATATATATATATATATATATATATATATATATATATATATATATATATAACAAACTTGATCTTCAACTTTATGTAAAACTAAATACTATATGACACAGTTTAAAATCCTGTTGTGTTTTCATATTTTATAGCAATGCGCATGGAAATTATATAGATATTTTTAATATTATTAATGACAATAATATAAGCTAGATTAATTTAATTTTTTTCATTCAAATCCCTTTTTTTTTTTCTTATAGTAACTTTGGTGACAGAATGTATTTTTTGCTAAATGCATTCAAGTAAATACTAAATAAATACATCAAGAGCTGTATTTGCGTGTTCAAGCGTGTTGTGTGTTGGTTCGTCAGCTGTTGTTCCTTGTAGCTGAGCCCAGCTGTCTCTCTGAGACAAAGCACTCGTAAACCCGGTGCCCTGCATGGCCTCATGAATAATTCATGACATGCTAAAGAACTCTTTAAATCCTGACTTTTATTGCGGCCCTTCTCGCTGCGTCATCAGCACTCTCGTGACCCGCCGCTGTGTGTCTGTCTCTGTGTGTTTGTGTAGGTGTGCGTTTGCCTCTGCTCTGTTACGGCCCTCGTGTGGATACAATTCAAATGAGTGCTCCCTCTTTCACTAGCTATTTCTCTAACACCATCAGCGATTGAATCTCAGCCTCGCATCCATCATCTCTGGGCTACGGACGGTCATGCTGTCACCCGCTTTAAACCTTTCACTTGCTTGCTGGTCACAGACATATAACAATTTCATTTATTACTTATCATTTATAACGAGCAATTTCACTTTGTGGCACCATCAGTTCATAATGAATCACGCAAACAAGCCAGAAGTGACCTCAGATGTCTTCCCTGCGGCAGTGTTAGGTAAAATGGCTGTAATGAGGCTGTTAATATCAATAGGATCCTAATAATTAATGAGACAAGTTAAGTGAAAAAAAAAAATGTAGCACACACAAATAAAGAATATATATTTTAAGATTAACTGCAATTGTGTGATATTCACAGCACTGTGTTGCTAATTAAGTTCCCAGAATGCACTCTTGTGTGATTTAAATGATGTATTAGTCAGTAATAGTAATTAGTAATATATATCGCTTTAACAATGTATACGCTCTCTGACGTGCAAAGAGAAGAGGACGTCCCATTACAGATCCACACATTTGCAGCGTCTGAGGAGATCTATCACTATTGTCTTCTAATACAGGATCTCTGTGTTTCTTCCTCTCCGTCTGTGAGTACAGCCGTGTAACTTACTAAAAGAGGAATTTTTTAATCAAATGTACAATCATAAATGTAGTCCATATGATGCATGCAAAACAAAGGGGTGTGAGATACTGACAAAAAATGACCTTTTTTCTGGGATTTTGTCAATACCGATAATTACGAGTGTGTTATTGTGCCGGTACCTTGTCAGGTTTAGGACTGACTTCTGAAGTTATTGATATTCTTCATATTCTGTGCGGTGGTCAGTTCACAGCAGGGACAGAAATTAAAATTTCAAATAAGTTCAAAGTGATTTTTACCTTTTATCTGCATTTTTACCTTTATAAGGGCATTTTGTTTATTATGTCAAATTACTACATTTAATCAATACATTTAAATAGAAAAATAAAACTCTATTGGGCTGTTACCAGTCAAATGAAACCAGTATCAACTAAATCTTTGCAATGCAGAGGAAACAGAGAAGGCGCATCTGAAGTGGCCTTTAGATGCATTTAGCCTGTTTAATGCAGCTCAGAGGGACGTGAATGCTTTTCACCTGCTGTTACAAATGCAGAAATAATGCTTTTAATGTTTTAAAAATAAAAGTGATTTTAAAATTGAAAAAAATACTTTAACTCTTATGCCTGGCTCACATTACAGAAGTTTTAGGCCGATTTATGCCCGATTTTCCCCTCCTGAGAATCTGAGAAAGAATCTTTTGATGTTCGGCACAGATTATCTGGTAATGTGAGGCGTTCACAGATCAAATCTTGCACCTCGCTCGCCCCGATCATATCACACATGTTTGATATTTATTGGGATGAGCAAGATTGTGATCAGTACTGTCGCAATAGCCAATAGGAAACAAGTCTACGACGAGCCGGAAGTGATGGACATTTCGAAATGGTGACCGCAAAACCGAGACAGATAGACAAATAGTGTGAAAGAGAGGGGATTGTTTGTGCATATGCGTGTGTGTGTGTGTGTGTGTGTGTGTGTGTGTGTGTGTGTGTGTGTGTGTGTGTGTGTGTGTGTGTGTGTGTGTGTGTGTGTGTGTGAGAGAGAGAGAGAGAGAGAGAGAGAGAGCTGCAAACCTTTGTTTGACATATCAGTAAACACATTTCTTCATAATAGCACCAATTGTATTTTCATTTTACAGCACAAATCTACACTGTAACAGGTGACAATATCGCTTTTGAACTAGGCAGCCAATATTATAACGGTAAACCTTCTAGCACACTACAACAGTAATATACGCTCAATTAAATTATTACCTCCATTTCTCGCTGAAAACTGTCAATCCATGTTGAGCCCGTCTTCAACCATTTGTTTACGCTTTTGGTTTTTCTACATCCAGATGGGATTCAGAGCGATGATCAAAACACAGATGGAGTAGATTGAGTCCATGAACACCCCAAAGCTTCACAGTCCTAGAGCTCATCCTGGGTCCACATTTCATTCAGGAACATTAGGCCGGCACTCTTAGTATGATTGCTTCATCATATGATATGAGTATACACTGAAAAAAAATTCAGCTCCTCCAATTTAAAATGTTCTAGTGACTGGTCACATCCACATTTTTCAGTTGGCCAAATTGAATTTCTGTGAATTGATACAATTTAATTCACAGAAATTCAATTTGGCCAATTAAACATTTTAAATTGTTGTAACAATAGCTTATTTCTCACTGTCCCAAAAGACAAAAATGACTAAAAACATAAATATAGTTAGCAAAATGAACACAGACAACAGGATTGACATTTTATCACATTACTTTATTAACAAGTCAATTCCAACAGGATATTTGGTGAAAATACATTATTTTCAATAAGGAAAAATAATATATACAAGAAGTCTTCTGCATAACAGGCTTGATGTGATGAAGACAATGTCCTGCAAATAAAAATAACATTGATGACAAAGTTCCCCTGCATCACATCAGAACAGAAGTTACTTCATTATATAATGAGGATGAGACGAA
Organism: Gobiocypris rarus; assembly: GCA_023029165.1. Classification (NCBI taxonomy): domain Eukaryota; kingdom Metazoa; phylum Chordata; class Actinopteri; order Cypriniformes; family Gobionidae; genus Gobiocypris; species Gobiocypris rarus. The sequence continues at coordinate 4,983,604 of CM040933.1, forward strand.
TGAATGGACGAATAAGAAAATCATGAGCTTGACGTGTTTGATATTGAAAAGCAATTGAGCCCTGAGAGAGGCCGACGCTAACGGCACCGTGTTCAACGGTCGCATGCCGCACATATCACACAAATGACTTCATTTACTTATAACCTATTATTTTAGACATAAAAGACATGAGGAAAATAAAACTATTGGCTACCATTAGATAATTATGTGGTAACCGAGAACACACTCATGAAACCAATGAATGCGTGAACTCACAAAATGTCTTTTAAACTTCATTCCGGGTCATAAAGCAACACCCAACATGGATTTTTCACTTACACTTCATAGATTGACTGAGCACAATTAAATATGTTCTGTGAATATACTATATTAATTTTGAGTAAAAACCTTAAGCTATAATTATTACAATGCATATTTTTGCATGGGGATACTATTTGGAGGTAACTTATTAGGCCAATATGTATTGATCAATTGTCACTATTTTTCCCCCAATTTTTTTTTACAGTTTACTCAATATAGGGTCATTTTTACTGCATTGCAATACATCGTACACCCCTAATGAACACTCAACAAAAAAAAAAAAAAAAATAGGGTAGAAACAGTTTTTGCAAATTTCACAATCCTGTGGTCCCTTTCACACGTAAATTTAAAATATTCTGGCTGACCCCACCAGCCCCCCCAGCAACCGTTATTTAGAACGTATCACTTTGTTGTTTCCATGGTGACAATTCATTGCTTGTCACATGACACACCGCAGTCACAATAGTGCTGTATGACTGATGATCTGCTTTTATAAAATTTTTCCTTTTTATTAAAAATATTCACAAATGTGTTACATGTAGCATGAAATATCTGATAATCTGATTGTCAAGTATGAGCAAGTGGGTGTTTTGTTGTTTAATCACCTTTGTATGGATCGTGTTCTGAGATGTGTGCGTTGGGCGCCGCCATTTTAGTTTGTGTCGCAGTTCAGAGGATCGGATCTATTGGATTTACAACACGTGAATTCATCCACTTCTCCCGAGATATACATGAAAGTCAGTGGCCGATGAACTGGAGGAAAAATAAAGAAAACTTTAAAGTTACTTACACATTGTGTATCTGAAATGAATAAAACTTGTTGTATTATAATGGAAATGATTCTTATTGGAGCTTCCATAGACATCAGTGTGTATTTTACAAATTCTAAATGCATGGTTTTGCTGGTATGTATATTTAAATGTCTGTAACCTAAAATAAACATTATGTGGTTGAAAACATGAAATAGTTGTTGTAGCGTGTCTGCCTCTCGCTCAGCGCCAGCCAACACACGAAAGCACATGTGAATTTTGCAGTCGATCACGTGATGCACTGATCGCTCTAATCACACCGGTGTGATCGTACGCTCCAGGGACCAGCCAAGACTGATCACACCGGTGTGATCGTACGCTCCAGGGACCAGCCAAGACTGATCACACCGGTGTGATCGTACGCATCAGGGACCAGCCAAGACTGATCACACCGGTGTGATCGTACGCATCAGGGACCAGCCAAGACTGATCACACCGCGTGATCGTGACGCCCAAGGAACAGCCAAGATTGATCACACCGTGTGATCGTGACGCCCAGGGACCAACCAAGACTGATCACACCGCATGATCGCACGCGATCAGGGACCAGCCAAGACTGATCACACCGTGTGATCGTGACGATCAGGACCAGCCAAGACTGATCACACCGTGTGATCGTGACGATCAGGGCCCAGCCAAGACTGATCACACCGTGTGATCGTGACGCCCAGGGCTCAGCCAAGACTGATCACACCGGTGTGATCGTACGTGCAAAATGGTTAATAGTAGCTGTGCCTTTATTCATGCTAATGTAATAGAATTGCATGTGGTCAGTGTGATATATTAATCATTTTGAATGTAGCACACATTGTTTACATCATGCATGTGAAATGGCACCAGACTTTGGCCTTTGGCTCTTTTTCTCTTTGTGCACTACTGGTGCTCAGCTGTTTAATTACCCAGAATGCACTGTTCTGCATCAGGCCGCAGGGTGAACGAATCCATTTTAAAAGATTTGTTTCCTTCTCTAGCTAAATATGGACAAAAATGAATGCAGTTTTCTGCACTGACCTGAAGATATTAGCCTGATATTGTGTATGCAGACGAATCTGGCATGCCACAGTAACTGCGTGCATGAAGAGCTTCTGAAATATCGACGTTTTGTCCATGACGCAGGATATTAATCTCACATAATTTGCATTATTCATCAAATGTAATCCTTCTCAGGTCACTTTCTCCTGTAGTTTTGAAATGATTCCCATTAATCGGTGAAAGGCAGCAGATGTGTTGTAATATAAACTCTTTCAATCCCTTCTGAGTTCCTGATGTGCTGTAAATGCTTTGGGCCGTTGTTTCATCTCTCATTCTTTTCTCAGAGTATATGAAGCGTCTAAAGAGCTTATTTTCTGCTTTCTAGACTGTTGAGAGGCAGTTTTGTTAGATAAACACAAGTTTATTAATAAATAAATCTGTAATTTTCTGTTGCTGTTTGAATGTAGTAATCACAGTTGTATCAGAAAAAATCTGCATTGTGTTTGCATTTCCTTCACTGTAAAAATGACATGACATTGCTTTGGCTCATCAAAATAAATGAAGCAATTTTCAACTTTTCAACAATTTTTTTTTTTTAAAGGTCTTAAACATGCAAGTTAATTATATTTAAATAATTGAAGTCAGTTACTTTTTTATAGTGTGTCTGGCCTACCTTGAAATCATAAAATAATGTCATGCATGGGCTGTGAAAATGGGCTGTGAATTGAAAACTTGGAGGAATGTGTGTGTTTTCTGCTGAGTAAGGGATGACAAGTCTTCTTCACCTTACAAAAAAGCAAAGATGCTATGAAATGCACCAGTGTTGTAGTACTTGAGACCAGTCTTAAGACCATTTTTTGAAGGTCTTGGTCTTGTCTCGGTCTCAACCGCATTTCTACTCGGTCTTGTCTTGGTCTCGGACATAGAGGACTCTGGATTTTATCTCAAGACCAGTCAAGACCACAACTGTAAGGATATCACTAAATTGCTGGTGCATTGTCTGATTAACATCAAATGCCCAAAATTAATATAAATGGCCAAAAAATTCTGATATTTTTTTATATAAACCATTGAATATAATTAAGCAATATCACAAGAGCAAGAGAGCTGTTTTCATGAATATAAGCTGATTGCAAAGGATATAGATTTAAACAAACATTCAATAAACAAGAAGTTAATATTAAATTACATTTTAAACAGTTTTTGCTAATTCGGAAACAATTCGTTATTAAATGAATCAGCTGCTTTGAACAAACCGGTTGAATAAATGATTCTGTGAATGTTAAATAATGTTAATGTTTTAATGTTAAATTAATCTGAACATTATTTATGAAGGTGTAATTCTGATGCCACTGTGATTTGATTGGTAACAGCGCTATAGTGTCTTACTCTTCTAATTATATTTATTCATTAAATATAAGTAATTTCAAAGACAGAAGATATGAATCTTTTAGTTGAATCTTGTCTTGGTCTCGACACACGCTGGTCTTGATCTCGACTTGGTCTCGGTTTAGGTGGTCTTGACTACAACACTAAAAAGCACGACATATTTTGTGAGAAAGTGACGTGCTGGAGTAAAACAGGCACTGTTTTTGTAATCGGCGTGAGTTAGAAATAAGTTCTGGATTTCTTTCAGCAAGTATGATGCAGGATGGTGTGATGACAGAATTGTAATTTTTAGGTGATCTATCCCTTTTAAATGCATAGGGATAATGCCAAGCAGAGCTTTGATGTCTCCGTTGGGCTGCATGCGTTCAGTGCCAGATCCTGGACATGCGATCAGGCACGCCTGAGGTGTCGTCGTGATGTCCCAGATGTCATCGATCTCCAGTGCTTTCCTCACACAACCTGAGGGCCGGTCCACCTTCACCGTTTGGAGCTGCACTGTGTCTTTTTGATGGGTTATCACGTGCTGTTGGCATGTTCCTTCCTTTCCCTTGTTTTGACCTTGGCTGTGGAGCAAACACTGTCTCAGGAGGAGACACTACTGGCTCGATGCATAATCAAGCACATCTAGCTCATTATAGCTATTGATCATTCTTTAATAGTTTTGTTTGATTAGTTACGTTAGATAGTGATTTGTGCACAGACAGACATCACACACATTGCCTTCAGAGGCAAATTTTTTCCACTGTTTTGAGTAATATATTTTACATATATTACTCTAATCACACTGGCTGGGCGATATCCAAAAAATATATATATCTCGATATTGTCCAAATTTTTACGATGTTCGATATATATCTTGATATGCAATTGCTTTTAAATGTAAAAAAAGATTTTCTTTTGCCCCCATTAAAAACAACAAAAACGATTTAGAGAGAACCAAATTAAATACAAAATGTTTGCGTTTACTGAACAGGTTGGGATGACCAAAATCTTAAATCATGATACGAGTAATTTATTATTTTTTTAAATGTACTTTTATAATTACAATATAGATCTTTAATTTGATCTTTTAAAAAAAACACAAAAAAACAAGTAAAACATGCAAATTACAAACAATATGACAAAAACAGTGCTTTATTTTCAGCTACAGTGGGTCTATTTAACAGCTGCAAGTCAAGAAATAAATCAAAAATCAAATATATATATATATATATAAAAGTCTTCACTCTATAAATTAACTATAGGCTACACTCATTCTTAATAAATATATTAAAGTTGTTTAGCCAAGCATGGGGTGGTTTTCTAATTTTGGTTGTTGTTTTATTAACATTAAATCACACGTAATATGAGGTCCGGCCCTTTAAGAGCTCCACGGACCAAATTCATTGTAACACACGATTTCTCACTAACTTTCTATCGTTCCACTGATCTATATAAATTATATAGATCAGTGGTACGTTCATTAAAGACATACACTACTGTGTTTACCTGAATACTTGCATTTTTACATTTGTTTGACCTCTGAAACCCAATAATCCATGAAAGAACTGAATCCCGATCGCAAGTCGTCTGAAAGGCGTGCGCGCTCGGTCAGAGTCCGCAGCGAGCACATCCCGCGCTGCGCTATCATTTCTCTCAAGAGCGCATGTTTCTGTTGCTTTCTTTTGTCGTGCACTGTGCGTATATATTTAACTCTTCTGCTTCCGATGTTTAGTGAATGGTGGAAGCAGACCTCTGCGTTATCTGGTAATGTTATTTGGGAAAGTTTGCATGTTGAATTTGAAATATTCGATATTCACAATATTTTCAAATTTTACATCGTCGTCAAAATTATTGCGATAGTATCGCTAATATTCGATATATCACCCAGCCCTACATAGAACATTTATTTTGTAAAATTTTGAACATTAGGGGCCCTATCATACAGAGGGCACAGTGTGGCGCCAGGCGTGATTTTTGCTAGTTTCAGCCCGACGCAGTTATCATTTTCACGTCCATTGCCACGTTGTTTAAATAGCAAATGCACTTGTGCACTCGTCTGAAAACCAGGTGTGTTCAGGTGTGTTCTTGGTGCGTTGCTATTTTGAGGAACTTAAAAGGACTGTGCCATTGACCAACACACACCTGGTCTAAAGTCAATAGCGCAGTATTTTATGTGTTAGAGCGTGTTAGTAATATGCATCTAGACAGGAGCACAACGCCCGTACACTCTGATTATTACACACAGCACACACTTAAAAAAAAAGGATTCCTCTCTGGAGAAGTGTTCAGTCTTTCCACTCGCCCGCCTTGTAAATAGTGAATCCGCTCATGGTGCGGGCACAACTGGCTTTTAAAGGGAATGGGAGATGAGACTCTGATTGGTTTATTGCACGTTAAGCCCAATACACACCCATGACTCATTAAGAGAGGTACAACCCTTTTAGACCATGCATCTGGAGTGCAGACCGTTTTTTCTGTTGTTAAACTAGCAAAAGTGGTTTCGGACACGCCCTAAGTGCACCTGCGCCACGCACTTCAGACCATGTGCTCAGATCATTAAAATAGGGCCCTAGGTGGCCATAGCTATAGTGTAACAGAGTATTGTTCTACTGTATTTGATGAAATTTGGCACACAGATAGAAAAAAAATTAAAAATAATTTTTTTTTATCAATTCACAGCAATTCAATTTGGCCAACTGACAATTTTTGATGTGACTAGTCACTAGATCTCTAGCGAACAAAAAAAAGTTACATAGTGCAGCTTTAACTCATCATAATACGTTAAGCTATTTTCAACAAGTTATACAAGATTCAACTCTTTTTTTTAAGTCAGTTAAATGTAATTTAAGTTGAAATTACTTAAACCTCCAAGTTGATTGTACTTAAATATTTAAGATTGCAACTTTTTTTGCATTGTAGCGCCACCAACTGTCCAAAGTACTTACCTTTATACTAATAACTTTTGAACCATTAGAGCAAAACAAATGTATTTTTTGTTCTGTGTTTTTATGTGTTTTCCTCTGGTTCCTTGGTTCACAACAATTCGATTGCACACTATGACGCCATTATCCGTCCCGCCATTTTGACTTTTATGAACACTTTTTCCGATGTTGTCCTTTTTTTACCAAAATTACAAAAACTTTTTTTGATAAACTCAACCCTTCTCAAATAACACGCAAACGAATTTAATGGAATTTAACGCCAAAATGGAGGCGAGGCTATATCTCCGCAACACTTCAGCATATTGAGACGAATCTTGGTACGTGCTATCACAAGCATGATTGGGGGCTACAAGCAGCGTTTCGGCACGAGATATAAAAATGTCTATATATTACATCAACACTATTATGGTAATACAATTATTTTTATTTAAATCAGACTAAATTAAAAGCAGAACAACAAATACTTTCATATAGAAATACTTCAAACCTATTTCAGTAATTGAGGGAAAATGTGCTTAATTGCCCTGAAAATAATGTCACAATGCAGAAATAAGGCTTCATTTTTTAAAATAAATTATTTATTCATTTATTTATTTGTTTAGGTTTTTAGAGTCTTTAAAAATCATTTCTTACACTGTCCTGAGTACTACAGTATATTTTACACAGAACATGAAGTGACAAGGAATTTTTTTTTAAATTTTTTTTTTTGTATTCACAGACCAAGTCATCTCAGTATTTGAGGTCTAGATGCTATTTGGCAGGGAAATGTCATGTGCATATTACACTGGTCTCTAAGGCTGATGAAACCTTATGTAATGTGATTTGAAACATGCTGTACACCTGCTTCGGCCTGCAGCTTGACCACTACAGCACTGAAAACCAAATCAAATGGAAAGACTGAAGGAGCTAAACATTTTTGTGTCATAAAATGGATTAATATGCAAGTAGGTTAACGCGCATGATGCATCTCCTCCTCATGGGACTAATCAACATCATGATTTAATACCATTTATAAAGTCTCTTCTTAGTACTTTTAAGATTGTGGTATTATTTTCATAATCATTTAAGGCATGGGCGTCAGAACCATTGTGTGTGTGTGCAGGACAAGACCCGCCCACTTTTTACGACCAATGATAATGGACCCAATCACTTTTATCATCTCTAATTAATGTCTGTTTACCTACCCCTAACCGATAAACACTTATTATTAAACACGTTAGACGCTTTATTTCCACTTTTCTAATATTTACTTCAGTTTTATTGAAAATAAATGCCTTTCTGATCTGATATGTGATGGGAAAAGGGAGTAGAGCGAGTTCGGCAAAAGCCGGATTTGAACCTCAGATCAATTTGCATCAAAACTTGATGCTAAGAGTCTTACCCCTACACCATGACCACAGTGAATGATTTGGTGATCCCATTCAATCGTTTAGTAAACGGCAGTATATTTGTATTTAATGTAAATGGCATCTCACGTTACTCCAGTGAAAACAAATTCTGAGAGAGGACCCACCCACATTTTATTTGCTTCCGACGCCCATGATTCAAGGACATAATTTACCATAATGCATCCGGACATTCCAAAACGTATGGTTATTTGTGTAATGAGTAGTATTTTATTGCATCACATCAACAATATTATGGTAATGAAATCATTTTCATTACTTAAAGGTGCACTATGTAGTATTTTTGCAGTGAAATATCCAAAAACCACCAGGCCAGTGTTATATATTTTGTTCAGTTGAGTTCTTACAATATCCCAAATGTTTCCAACTATTTGTAAATTGTGAGAAAATTGCTATTTTTACCAATGAACATGTGAGCATAGCGTGTGAGGGAGTCATCTGTCAGTTGCGTCATATCTGTGTTACCCTCGTTTCCGGTTTTATTTTGCAGAAACGCTTTACTCTCACTGGAGTGTGAACAAGTGTCACAGCAGCCGCCGAGCGAACACACAGAGTAACGGCATAACATCATTTTAAACACACTCAGATGTTTCTAATATAATAAAAAGAGCTATGTTACCTCATACTCGTGACCGGAAAAGTGGAAATATCGCCAGCGCCCCTTGACTGTGTCCCGTCATAATAAAAGTCCCACTGCTCACGAGGCTTGTGTTGTTCATCTCATTAACAATCGCTCTGGCGGCCTTGCTCAGCTCCACAACACTCGCCCCTGCTCTGCTTCTCACTACAGTAACATTTATAACCGCATCCATCAACATGATTTCTGTCCGAGTCCTATCCCGATTCTTTTCCACCGGCTGTGAGGTGAAGACCACATGTCCCAAGATGCTGCGCTCAAACATGGCGTCATCAAACTATGCCTTTGTTTTGAACAGGCGCCCTCTAGCGGACGGAAAAGTTGCATAGTGCACCTTTAATTAAGGGCAGTACCACAAATGCTTCATAATGCTTAAATATTTAGTTAGTTAGTCACAATGCAAAAAATAAGGCCCTAAATACCAGTCATATTTTTTTCAGCTAAATTTTGTTTGTTTCGGGGTGAAATATTTGCCTGATACATCACTACTAAAAGTGCTCATGAGCTTTTTACTTAAAAAAAAAAAAATCATATATCATATATCAATGCTTTTCCCCACAATACAGTAATAAGAGGGAAATGCGCTTAATGTTATTTATTTATTTATTTATTTATTTAAAGAAAAGATGATTTGCCATGTGAATTTTTTTTAATTTCCATTATTTCAAATACTGATATCTATTGGATGGTTATTAGTCTAATATTTCCTGTATCACATATTATAAACAATTTATTTTTATTTAAATTTAAATCAGTATATTTATGTATAAATACTTAATTTTGATACTATATCATTAAAACTAATGTGTAACAGTGCAACGATTAAGACCCTAAAAAAGGCTCCATCATTTTAAGTGATTTGTATTTATTCATTTATTTAGGGGTGAAATAAATCAAGTCTGTCATGTTCCTGAAAGGTTTCGTGAGATGTTTGCAGTGCAACGCTTCATTAATTCCTTTTAAATGGGGTTGTGTAAAGATGTCGGAGTGACGTGTTTGTTCATCACATGAAGCACTTCCTGTTTCATATCTATAACATCATGAGATATCTGACCTGTGATGCATGAAGCACAAAACATCTTTGTGACACAAACAGTCTTGTTGTTTTGCTCCAGAAAACATCCTCAGACCAATTTAGCGCGCACTATGTGCACCTGGCGTGTTGTGATTTGCTCTGTTATTGCTTTTTTCCTCCTGTTTTTCCTGGGAGGTGAAGATGAGGAGGAAATGGTTTGAGCAGCAGCTGGAATTCACCCAGACAGGCTGGTTTGTTTGCTCTCGCTGAAAATGAGCAAACGGACAGTTTTAAGTGCTTTTTTAAGGTTAACAAGATCCTCAGACCTGGGGAGGTTGACTGACAGGAGGACTGATTGCTTTCAAGAGTTTCACTGTCGACCCAAACAAAAATGACTAGTTCATAGTTTTGTGGCTTACAAAACTATATATAACGGTCTCGCCTTGAAAGTGTGAAGTGTGTCATTAAAGGGTTAGTTCCCCCAAAAATGAAAATTCTGTCATTAATGACTGACCCTAATGTCGTTCCACACCCGTAAGACCTCCGTTCATCTCCAGAACACAGTTTTAGATATTTTAGATTTAGTCCGAGAGCTTTCTGTCCTTCCATTGAAAGTGTATGCACACTCTACAGTCCGTGTCCAGAAAGGGAAGAAAAACATCATCAGTAGTCCATGTGACATCAGTCGGTTAGTTAGAATCTCTTGAAGCATCGAAAATATATTTTGGTCCAAAAATAACAAAAACTACGACTTTATTCAGCATTGTCTTCTTTAAACATTGCGAACAAAGATTCGAACGGTTAACGGTTATATCGATTCGTGATTCGGAGTGCCAATGTCACATGATTTCAGCAGTTTGACACGCGATCCGAATCATGAATCGATACGCTGATTCATAACCGTTCGAATCTTTGTTCGCTGAATGGATGAACGGAGATGAACGGAGGTCTTACGGGTTTGGAACGATTAATGACAGAATTTTCATTTTTGGGTGAACTAACCCTTTAAAGCTGAACTTAAAATGCATTATATATTAGGTTGAGTAAGCTATTTTGGAAAATTTTACATTTAGCAAAAATCTTTTAAATGGTTCCCTGCACACTGTAAAAAAAAATCCCTATAAAATTTATAGTAAAAAACGGCAGCTGTGCCATGTAGAACTTTACTGTAAAAAAATACGGTGACAACATTTTAGGCTTCACAGATTTAAAATGTACAGTAAATAACCGTATTTCATTAACTGAAATAACGTCACAGTTACCTATGTAACCCTCGTTCCCTGAAGGAGGGAACGGAGACGTACGTCCCAATTCGTCGGTCAGTTCCGACGTACGTCAAACGTGACCGACTGAAAGGGAATGTTAAATTATCTACCAATTCTGGGAATGCCCATTTACGTTTTGTTTCACAGTAAATTACACAAGGACTTACATTAAATGTAAATGGTGGTTTTTAAATGTAACCGTTTTTATACCGTTAAAATCACAATAATTTTTTACATTTTTGCAGGGAAATTGAGTGATTGTTTGTTTCATGTTCACAAATAAATGTTAAACGTATGAAAAAATAAAATGAAATCAATAATTTACGGGGATATGTGTGGTTGTAATTGTACATTTGCCAATATTTAATTTTGTAGTAAATTTATTCTTATGCTTTTTTTTCTTCCAGGGTTGGGGTTTTGCTGCAGAATCTGGTTTTGTTTATCATGCAAAAGTTAACAAAATACATTCATTAATATAACCATGAACTGCTAAAAATGTGTTTTCAGCACATATTAAGCAATGTATATTTAATGTTTGAAAACATTAAGTTTCTTAATCTTACCAAGGCTGCATTTAAAAAAATAATAATAATTAGAAATACAGTAAAAACAGGAATATTGTGAAATATTATTACTATTTAAATGAACTAGTTTCTGTTGTAATATATAGTGAAGTGTAATGAATTCCTGTGATCAAAGCTGAGTTTATCATCAGTGTCACATGATCCTTCAGAAATCATTCTCATGTGAGGATTTGCTGCTCAAGAAACATTTATGAGTATTATTAATGTTAAACACAGTTGTGCTGCTTAGTTTTGTGGAAACTATGATTTAAATTTTTTCTCTCAGGATTATCTGATGAATAGTAAGTTCAAAAGAAAAGCATTTATTATAAATATAACCTTTTTATACAATTTTTTTTTTAATTATTAAAAAATTTATTTTATCAGTATAATTTTTAAATACCTTACTTACCTCAAACTTTTGAATGATTTTGAATGAAAAAATGAAGCAGCCAAAACTGTTTTCAACATTGATAATAATAAGTATGTAAATATTAATGAACTCAACTTATTTCTGAGTCTGCTTACATTTATTTGTGAATATGAAAAGGAAAAAAAAGTAATCTTCTATATGAACATATGAGGCTTAATGTTTGTTCAGTGATCATTTCCACCGCATCAGATCTCCATTACAGGCTCTGAGAGGAAACACTGATGGGTAGGGAATGATGTTTCCCACTAACTAATCTTCTGGGGATTGCCTTCGATGCTTTGTTTGTGCAAATAAAAGGAAAGGCTTTACAATCCTGTAGGGCTGATAGCTGAAGTGTGTTTCCTACATTCACTGTGGATTTAAATATTTCATCATTGCATTAAAAATGACGCCTAGTTCCATTTGCATAATTCTATATATGGATTGTCATGCATAATTAATATGCGTCGGATTTCATCCCGCAAGACATTCTGTTTAGTCAGGCCAAGAGAGCCCAGGAGTATTGGACAGGTGTTTGTGAAAATGGCCTGATGAAATCATGGAGCTTTGAGGAAAGTGATCACTGCCAGAATCTGGGAAATCACATCCCAGCTGACAAAAACGCTCTCAAAACTGAGTGTTCAAATTGGTTATTTGAACGTTAAGGGAACATTCCGGTTGATCATTCTTCAAACATTGTGGAATGTTACTTTTAAATTTTCTCTGAACATTCTGAAACAAGTTGTAACATTAAAAAAATGTTAGATGAGCATGAAACTAAAACTTTTCATGAATACTGTATGTTTTTGTGATATGTTTTGAGAACATTATTAAAGACCACACTGTAAACCTGAATATGTTGGTAAAACTCGAAAAGATGTGATTGCCTCAAATGTTTTAAGTTAAGTAATGTAAAGTTTAAGTAAGCATAACTTGCAGATATTTATTTTCTAATCATACATTTGAATTGCTTTGAACTTGAAATATTCAAGTAAGCTAATTCATACATTTAAAGGAACACGGCAACTTTTTTGGGACTTTATCTTAATCACCGTATCCGCCAGAGTTAGATAAGTCCATACAAACCATTCTCATCTCCGTGCATCCCATAACTCTGTCTGACGCACCCACCGCTAACCTAGCTTAGCACAAAGACTGGAGGGAAACGGCTCCAGCTAGCCTACTGCTAAGTGACAAAATAACGCCAACATTTTCCTTCATTAAAATCCAAACATGTTCACCAGTGATTGTTTATTAAGAGCAGGGACATGATTGTGTGCATTTTGTTGTGTGATTTCACCGGAAAGAATAAAGTCCCCGCAATGGCATTAAGCAATAGATTGACGATCGTCTGTGTGAAGCCAAAAGAGAACGCAAACCCCGCCTACTTTGATTTGATTGGCGATCTCAGTCATTTTGACATTGACGAGCACTTTTAGACCTGAGGCAGACCAGACTAAAACTGTAACTTTTAAAGCTGTTTTGTCATCCTAACATACAGAGCGCTGCAGAATGAAGTGCAGCAGTGCAGTGCAAAAATGTGTACTACACAATAATAGAAAGACGTGTGTTCTTACTATTATCTCATCACATTGAAGCGCCGCTGATGTAAATCGGTAGAGGAAACACTTTATATTTTATACATTGGGAATTTTGGATACACTGCTGGGGTGGCAGACGGAGTGGCAATGGTCTTTCTTAGGGTGGCGGTTGCCACACCATGCCACCCCGGTAGATCCGCCCCTGGCCATAGGTAAATATAACATTTATTATAATGGGTTTATGTGAAGATTGTTGTTATTTTTTAAAAAGCTAATACATGTTGAAATAAAAAAAGTTTCACAGTAGCAGTATTAGCATCAGTGATACTGGCCTTCATTCATAAAAAGATGCCATTACAACAAATATTTAAAATATACTGTCTTTAAGTTGTTTCTACATTAATTTGAAGAGTAACTGAAATTATTACAATCTAAACACATTAAAAAATATATTAAAAACTCCAATGTTTTAATTACAGAGTTTCAATTCGTTTATATTTATTTATATATGGGTCAGTCAACTATTGATCCACCAATAGCTGATCAAATTTGTAGCTGTCATATTTTCTAGAGTGAATAAACTAAGAGATGCATCTTCTCAGAGAAGTTTTTAGCATGCTGTGAGACCATCACCACGCTCTCTGAGAAGTTGCATCTCTAAATGCATCCACTTTAAAGCATTTAAAGCCATTGCTGTGTCCGAATATGCCTACTTCCATACTATGTAGTAGGCGAAAAACAGTATGTGTGAGGAGTATGTCCAAATTCACAGTATTCATAAAACAGTAGGCGAAAAGTATGCCCGGATGACCTTCTACTTCCGGCGATATTTTAAAGTGTGCATAGTTGGACACTTTACTATCCCATGAGGCTATAGGAGAGGATTTGTGAATGACAGTGAAGTGATGTAGTAGGTCTGATAATGGCAACATGGCAGATGTAGTATGTCAGAATTTCATTCATACTCCACAACCCAAATGTACCTCCTATAAAATATACGATTTCAGATGCAAAAAATCGCAATATCTTCCCAAATGTGATTTTTAAATCAGCATTAGAGACATGTAAGTTCACAAACAGTGCAGGAGTTTATTACAGTTCCCAGTGCAGACGGAGTATTTGACGAATTAGTGTTTGAACAGTGTAATATATGGAGCGCAGGTGTAAAATATTGCCTAATTAGATTATATTGGAACACTATAGATCATATTGAAATTCTAGTGATCAGCTTTGGGACTGCAATATGAAACAAGTTTCATTTTTGTTGAATTTAAGATCAAGTTCTCCTGCATGTATTTATAAGTCTTTTTTTCATTGAGCCCAGATATGATTACCTAACTGGGGCAAGGAAGGAACTATCTCTCTCTCTCTGACAGAAATCAATGCTAGCGCTCCGTTGAGGAGGGATTGATCAGTGCCGGGTGGGTCGATTCAGATTCTGCGAAGCTTCTCAAGCAGAATTAATGCAACAAGACCTCACAGTGATAGATCAGCGCTAGTCTTTGCCCAGTGTCTTCAGGTCGTCTCAACATGTATGTTTGCTGGAGCGGTTAGGCAATGAGAACGGCTTGGCCTGGCGGTTGAAAAGCAGATAAAGGTTATTAGAGAACAGGACATTTCGAACATTATTAAGTAAACAGGTAGTAATAAAATAAACAAATTACAATAGCACAAAAGAAAATACAATAAAACAAAGATGCAAATTAAATAATAAACATGACTGGGACTGGTGTTTATTCAGAACTCTTGTGGTACAAACAAAATAAGATCACGCCCACAGCGCTCTCGACGACTCAATATAACTTGTTCCCGGCAATCTCCGTTTTCGTGCAGACCTCGCTAAACCACGCCCCCTCCGCAGCAGAGCTTTGTAAATTCATGCAGTCAAGCATCACCAGTCATACTATATAACAGAAATACATAAACAAATAATGAAAGCGAAAAATAAATCAATATAAATTTCTGTTCTTAACAAAGAGCTGCCTGAGCTGCTGCAGAGGGTGTACTTCTTTGTTAAAAACTGAAATTTATATTTATTTATTTTTCTCATTCATTATTTGTTTATATGTATTTCTGTTATATCCAGAAGTCCAGAAGTGTTATGTTTTCAGGCACTGTGCACTTTTGCAAGACAGGTTCCTCTCAGTGGTCAGTTTTGAAATTGTCTGGCAATGAACAGAGTAGGCTATTTCAAAATCACCGTATCATGATAGCATCGATATGATGGACAAATACGGCAAATACGGTTGCCGTTTTCCCACATGCTTTCAAAACAATCCCTCACATGTGCTGACAGGGAGCTGAAGCAAATTTGATCCAATCTTAGCCGTGGGCGTTAACTTCCAAGTCTTCAGTGTGGCACACCCATAAAATCCGAGTGTTCGGGATAGCCGCAAAACCAGGCTAGAAAATAGCCTATTACTTATTCATTATGATGTTTTTGACCTCAGACAACAATATATAAAAAAGCCAGTTCATGACACCTTTAATAACTCAGCATTGTCTGTATTAAAGATAAAATAAGCACTTCATCCAATGTTTAAAGTAAATAAATTAGCCTTAAAGGAGCATGCTGACTTTGGCTTAATTACCGTATCCCCCAGAGTTAGATACATACAAGTCCATACATACCATTTTCATCTCCGTCTGACGCACCCACCGCTAGCCTAGCTTAGCACAAAGACTGGAGGGAAACGGCTCCAGCTAGCCTACTGCTAAGTGACAAAATAATGCCACCTTTTTCCTATTTACATGTTGTGATGTGTTTAGTCACAGTGTGTACAAATCACAAGGTTACATGAGACACAGCCATCTTATAAACATATATATTCTCAGAAGGCGCAGCACTGCTCTACTTCTGCGGAGTGATTTGCTCGCAAATGAAAATAGTATGAATGGACTTTTCTAACTCTGGGGAATACGGTGAATAAGCCAAAGTCCCAAAAAGTCGGCGTGTTCCTTTGAACTTATTGGAGTTTCACAACTACTGAACTTTGTACTCTCCCACCAGACTTGTAGACGGGGTGCGTGATGGACCAAACCACTGTGAGGCAAGAGAGGGGGGACTCAAAATGTTTCTAAACTTAAAACGCATTTTTGCCCCGTTTGCGTTTTTATTGTTTTACTACTTACACAATTATTTAAAGTATATATCAATATACACAATAAATCATATCAATATTTATATCAATATTTACAATAAACAATGTGATTTTTAATTATATTTTTAAGGGGGGACAACCCTCAGATAGAGATGTTTATTACAAACAGTAAATACGATGTCAAAATGCCGGTCTTAGCGAGTATTAACATAAACAGCTGATAAAGAACGCAAAAATGGATTTGTGCATCATTTCTTAAAGTGACAGCATCCTGCTGCCAAATCATGAGATGATATATAAAAAAATCTATATAGAAGTTTTTCCCTATGGTATCAATGTCAAAATTGTGGCCAGTGAAAATGCTGAGTGGCTAGTAATTCTAGAAAACCACTAGCCGCTGTGGCTAGTGAGCAGAAAAGTCAAGTCCTGCTTCACTGCATAAATTAATATGGATTAATCCTTATTAAAGTTACAGAAAAGATTCAGTCAGGAGCAGTGAGTGATTTTCTCCTTGTCTTTCGTTGTTTGATTAACATTAATGACAGACCGCAGCAGGTTTATTAGGCTGCTGTCACTTTGAGACCGAATGCACGGATCTAATACACTGATACACATGTGTTTTCTGTGTATTTGTCTGTTCAAGTGTCAGTGGCTAGACTGGGTAAACCCAGCCTGATCTGTCTGCGATTTGATTTCACCCTGCAGCTCAGGCTGGACACCTGTACATTCATTTATCCTTCTTCAGTTACACTTTTGCGGGAACCAATCACAGACTGGCTTATCCACCTGGCGTGCTATTGACGGGTTTAAAACGATGATGGATAGAGAAGCGATGGGTCGATGCCTGTTGATCTTGCCTCTTGTGGTCTGATTGGTTGAAGGACTATCCAATTGCGTAAAGAGTCATTTGAATTATGCTCGTTGATCACACCTCTTGTGCAGAAGAAAATACAGAGCAGACTCCCAGACCAGTGTTCAATCTTAAAAGACTGAGCTTGATCTGGTGATATCCAGACATCACTCTGGGGCATCACTAGACCCTTTATTGCCTTCATTTGCAAAATGTTTGCATTCCCTCCAGTAACATTGCGTTTGCTGGAAAAGACCTCAAACGCTCTGCGAGCGAATGCAAAGTCTCTCAGGGTAGCGCAAAACATTTGTGAGGGAACACAAAAGCATTGACATATAATTTTTCCTCCTGTCTCGTATTTGTTCCTTCTCCATGTCCCTTTAGGTGCTCCGTAATTGTCAACGACAGATCAGCTCTTTATTGTGTGTGTAGCTTGTGAATGACTTATAGCCAGCCCTTATAGCCAGACTTTAATTCGATTGATGTACAGTTAGTTAAGGTTAGTTAGTGCATATATTGAATGTTTTAATAACTATATTACTACATCAGAATGTGGCTCATGCAATCACATGTATGCTTTTTATAATAACAAATGACATATTACTCTGCAATTGAATTCTTCCTGTTCTTATTTGGTCTTTCCAGTCATCAGTGAACACACTCCGTCACACTACTTTACTCTAATGTGCTCTTGCTGCTGGAAATTGTTCTCATTTCACAGTTAGATTAGATTTGTGCCGCAACAAACAGGGTCTGTGTTACTCTGAGCATGAGACTCCACCTCCTTCATTTATCATTTGCAACTTTGCATTATATATTTATATAGTATATTCTTGTCTGAAAGCAGACACATTATGATCACAGAGGGGAAGCTGATTATTTTTGTGCTGTTATTTATGTTTTTCTCTGCTGTCACACTATTTGTCGACTGAAAAGTGTCTAATCTAGAACTAACTAAAAATAAATAAAAAGATATCTAAATATAAGTCAGCCATTGTTGTCAGTTTGATT